>JAJAGP010004175.1:0-55196 GCA_025084515.1 Ancistrus triradiatus | reverse complement strand
GAGCCACTGAGGATGAAGCAACATTACACGTCTTTCCTCAGCAGCAACATGAGGTCTTATGACCTGTCTCTCAGGGCCCCCCTCAGAAGCAGACTGGGTCTAGGAGCTTTCATGCTCAGCCCTGTGACCCAACCACTCACCAACTCTCTGGAAGACCACCTGCTGAAGGTATGCTGGATCTTAGACAGTTTTCAGTAGGAAGCAGAACACTGTACTTTTTTATTCAGCAATATTTGTTATAATATGATTATATTATTAAATTACAAATAGTATCAATGATTTTCAAAGCCAACAAACGTATGAGGTATGAAAATGCTGATATAGTACCTGCAGTGCTGACCAGTTTTGTCTGTCTCCCATCTAGGTCCAATCCCAAATAATCAGAAACATCTCAAAGGAGTTGGACAATGGTGAGCACTTCTATCAATATTAATAATGATCACCTTATGTCATCATATAAGCACTTTGTATTAATTGCAGATGTGATTAATGCAATGAAATCTTTCTCTCAGGCATGACTGAGCTGCAGGCCTTCTCATCACGAACTTAAACCGGAATGTAGAGCCACAGCACCTTCAGAGCCACAGAGCAGAGCACCTTACCCATTAACATCAATAAAAACCTAAAAAATTCCCATGCAATTTTGGTGTATTTGTGTACAGAGCCAATCAGTGTTTATGTTTGTATTTTTCAGTGGCTACTTGCCTTGTATAAATGATTGAAATTTATTATTAGTGTTTAGCAAGAATTTGCATTATTGTTTATTCTAAAGAATGCTGTATTTTGTATTCTTTGTTTTTGTGTAGCACTAACCACAAAAAACACAAAATTCCAAACACTACAATCATTTGGGTGTGTAACGAACGAGGGCGAGGGGAGGAGACAAACGCAGGTTTAACTGAACAAAACATGGTTTTATTGGGGGTTTCACAAAGGAAATGAAACATGGAAAGTAAACAAACCTAGGAGGCGCGTTAGGGACGCGAGGACGGACGAGAAGCGTCCGGGAGCGGTGACGACGAGCGTTTGACGAATGACGTCAATGATCCGCGTCTACCGTCTCAACCGTCCGTGTTTAAGTAGGGGACCTCACAGCTGGAGGCGATCAGTGCGATCGCCGTGAGGTCCCCCTGATTGGTCCGGGGGACGGCAGATACGGCAGGCGCGGCCGGGTAGCGTGACAGGGTGCACCCCTGATCTGTTTTTCACTACCACAGACTCAACCCCCTTTAATGTACCATAGACAACCCATTCCAGATGAAATTCTAAAAAACATGAGAAGGTGTACACCTCTAGCAAGATGGAACACAAACATAGATGAAGCAGACAGTACTGAAAATCAACCTTAAATGTGGATGCCAACAACAGGGCGATGACAGTCAAATACAAAGATGGATATTCACGACCAGGGAGTTTGCAAATGTCTAGCCATTGTTTTGTTGTTGTTGTTTGTTTTTAAAAATGTATTTATAACCATGATTAATACACCTCAAATAATCAGGAAGAACAAAATGCTTAATAGAATAGATAATCAAATAACAGTTTAACCCACAGTGGTTATTCGGTAAAGGGTACGTAATTGGTATAGTTTGAAATAGTTATTAATTTACTCTGTTTATATAGTTGTTGAAGTTGTTTTCATAATCATTATTTACAATGAAGTGCTCACAGTGACTATTCCTTAACCCACCGTTGTAATGAAATGGGTTCAAGTCCCAGCAGTGCCTTCCATCAGATTCACGCACCATAGAGGTGTGGTCATCACCTAGCATTGCAACAGCGACCCCCACCTGTACCCTGTTCTCTGTGGGGGAACTGCTCAGTTTATCCATAAGTTTGAAGATGGTACCAATATGTAAAGCTGACATTAATATTAAGCAGTCTGCAAAACTCTTTCCATACATGTGACGTAAACTGAGGTTCCCTATCTGATACAATGTCCTCGGGAAGACCATAAAACCTGAATACATTTCTAAATAATGCTTCCACTGTTTCAAATTTGGTAGGTAGCTTCTTCATTGGGACTAGTCTACAGGATTCAGAAAATGATCCACTATTACTAATTACTAAAACACTATTACTACTGTTTTACCCAGAGAATTAGGTAGATCGGTTATGAGAATGTCCTTCTCCAGTTCCTTCCACCCGAACCTGTTCCTTACCAACTCCAGGGTCCTACTGATTCCTAGATGGCCTGAACTAAGAGTACAATGAGTCATTTTTATCAAATTTAGGCATAGTTTAGTGGGAAGGTCTGGTCTGGAGGACAATTTACTGGAGAAGGTTCGTTCACCTGTTCCTGGCGTATTTCTTCCATCACTTCCTGTACTATGGGTTCGATTATACACTCTGGTTTGAGGATCGTATATGGCTGAACCTCCTCATGTTCAGCCTCCCACAGATGAGACAAAACATCTGCTTTCCCATTTTTGGAACCTGGACAATAAGACACAGTAAAATCAAATCTTGTAAGAAAGAGCCCATCTAGCTCTCCTGGGATTAAGTCTTCTTGCTGTTTTCAAATGCTACAGGTTCTTATGGTCAGTTAAAACTTGAAACGGATGCTTTGCCCCCTCTAACCAGTGATGCCATTCAAACCTGAGTGTCATAGTCAGAAGCTCCCGCTTACCTGCATTACAATTTCATTCAGCCGCTTTCAACTTCCGTGAGATGAAGGTACATGGATGAAGTTTTAATGGGGAGCCAGCTCACTGAAATAGTATGGCTCCCACTCCTGAATCAGTAGCATCCACTTCTACTATAAATGGATACTCAGGATTTGGATGTTTCAAAATTGAAGTCGATTGAACAAATTCTTAAGAGATTGAAAAAGCCCTCTGGCTTTCTCGGTCCATTCTGTTTCACTACCAAAATCACAAAGGACTCGCCTAAATAAATTGGCAAACCCAAGAAACTTCTGCAGCTCTATTATGGTAGTGGGTCTTGGCCCTTGCACAACAGCATTTACTTTTCCTTCTTCCATACGCACCCCTTCTCAGACTACAACATAACCTAGAAACAACACCATGGACAAATGAAATTCACATTTTTCTACTTTAACAAACAGTTTGAGTTCAAGCAAACGTGCTAAAACTTGTTGACATTGGTCTACGTCTTTCTCCATTTTATCTGAATACACCAATACGTCATCTATGTAAACTATAACCCACCGGTCAGTAATTTCATGCAATAC
The DNA here is from genome assembly GCA_025084515.1 of Ancistrus triradiatus. Lineage (NCBI taxonomy): Eukaryota > Metazoa > Chordata > Actinopteri > Siluriformes > Loricariidae > Ancistrus > Ancistrus triradiatus. The sequence goes on along the minus strand of JAJAGP010004175.1, from coordinate 52,003 downwards.
CTCATTAATGAATGCTTGGAACACAGAGGGTGCTATAACCAAGCCATATGGCATCATGGTGTACTCGTAATGCCCCCTAATAAGCTGTTTTCCATTCATCACCTTCATAAATCTTTATGGGGTTATAGGCACTCCAATAGTCCAACTTTGTGAAAACTGTAGTTCCACAAAGTTTTTCCAGAGCTGCAGGGACTAAAGGCAGAATATATTTGTACTTGACAGAAATCTCATTCAATCCTCTATAGTTAATGCACAGATGTTGCCCACCCTTCCTTCTTTTCCTCAAAGAAAAAGCTACTAGTGGCTGGAGAGGTGGAGGGATAAATATATCCCAATTTTAATACTTCATCCACAAAGTTTTCAAGAGCTTCTGTTTCCTCCACAGATAATGGATAGATTCTACATCGAGGTGGTGTGCTACCTGGCAAAATATCAATGGCACAGTCCCAAGGTCTATGAAGTTGGAGTTCACCGGCACCCTTTTTAGAAAAAAACCATCTTCCAGATGCTGATAACTGTCAGGAACCTTCTTCATTTCAACAACATTGGGGCTCTCTTCTGTGGTGGCCCCATAGGGAGTGCCATACAAGATCTCAGACACTGATCTCCTCATCTCTTGATTTCAGTTTCTCCCCAAGAGATATGAGGCTAATGCCTCAGTAGCCATGGAAAACCTAGAATAAAGTCATGTTTGGTAGCAGGAACACCAAAGAATGAAATACTTTCCTAGTGATGTGGTCCCATCTTCATTGCGAGTTCAGTCATTCAGTTTTCTCCCAGGGTTCTCCCATCCGCAGCCTTTAGTACCATAAGGAAAGCAGTGCTAGTTAGGGGAATCTGAAGTCTTTCAGCAAAAGCTTGATTTATGAAGTTCCTCATTGCTCCCGAAGCAACAAGCATTGAAACATAGACAGATTCTGAACCCCAAAGTGGCTGAACCTTAACCTTCCCTGGTTTCTTCCTCATAACACTTAGGGAGTTTTTCCTTGCCACTGTTGCCCTAGGCTTGCTCAACTTGGGGTTGGACGTAGATATTAGGAGATAATCTAAAATTGGAAAGTTGCTTTGAGACAATGCTCCATTGTAAAAAGCGCTATATAAATAAATCTGATTTGACTTGACTTGTTACTGAGGCTGACTGTGATAGCCTAGTTGGAAATTTCACCACCAGAATTAGTGATTACATTAACATTCTGGCGCCACTAAAAACTAAATGTGTGTCAAGCATTAATAAAGCCCCATGGAAAAATGCAACCACCATAATTAAGGTAAAGAGAGAATGCAGACATGTTGAAAGAAAATGGAGACAGAGTAAGCTCACTATTAATTATGATATACACAAAACTACCTTAAACAGCTCAACAGCCAACTTAACACTGCAAGGTCAGAGTATTTCTCTAGACTTATCAACAATAACAAAGATAATCCTAAATTACTTTTTCTTACTATAGACAGACTGGTTAACTGTTCCTCTCAGCCCACATTAGAGATCTCAAATGAAAAATGTGAAGAATTTGCTGATTTTTTTCTGACGTACAAAAAATACTGTACGTTCCATTAGAGAAGGAATTGTCAGTAGCAGCCTCCTGCCCATTATACACTTGTCAAGGCAAGTCTCAGCAAGGCATTAAGTAATTTGTCAGCCTTTGCACTGGTTAGTGAAACCCTCAATAAAGTGATCTCACGTCTGACTGACACCAGCTTCACTCTAGACCCTCTACCAACAACACATTTAAAAGAATTATCTGATCTATTCTCTGATGATGTTTGGAACATTGTTAATCAGTCACTACAACAAGGAATCAACCCCTAGAGTCTAAAGCTGTTATTAGGCCTCTTCTAAAGAATTGCAATCTTGACCCATCCATTATTGGAAATTACAGACCAATTTCTAATATTCCTTTTCTGGGTAAGATCATTGAAAAGGTGGCATCTATTCAACTAGGTGACTATCTCCATTCAAACCACATAATTGAAGCTTTTCAGTCTGGCCTTCGGGCCCATCACAGCACAGAAACAGGACTAATTAAAGTTTTAAATGATCTTAAAATTAAGTAAGATGCTGGTAATACATCTATATTAGTTCTATTATGCCTTAGTGCAGCTTTCAACACTGTCAATATTGGGATTGGGACTGGTTCCAGTCCTATTTGAGTTGCCATGAATACTATGTTACATGTGGAAACTTCTCATTCAAAGGGTTACCCTCTGTCATGTGGAGTACCACAAGGCTCTATTCTAGGACCAATGCTGTTTAATCTTTACATGCTACCACTGGCCAGAATAATTAACAAATATAATATTTTTTTCATCAGTATGCGGATGACACACAATTATATATGTCCTTAGCTTCTGACCCTCGTCGATCTATCAACACCCTGCTTCGGTGTCTAGATGACATTAACTCCTGGATGTGTCATAATATTCTGCACCTACATAAGCTGAAATAATTGTTATTGGTAATGGTTAGGTGAAGGCGGAGCCACTGACATGGTTAAACTCCTGTTCTTTAGAATCAGACAGCACGGTCAAAAACCTGAGTGTAACTTTCGACAGTGGTCTTAGTTTTAAGATCCATATTAGCAACATTTGTAAACTGTATTCTTCCACCTTAGAATAATTACACTATGTAACACAAGTTTTGTTCCCAGATGTTATATTCCAATTGCTTATGTCTAAAACAAATAAAAAATTGCTTACATTCATCATAAACTTCGCTTTTGTGACCACGGCAACGAAAATTATGAATTTTTATTATAGAAACAGGTCACCAACAGGCATGCCAAAGTATGCTTTGTAGGCCTCACACATCTTAGCAGATGCTTCCACAGAGTACTTTTTGCTCTTATCTTTATAAAATGGCCACATACATAGCAAAATGCGTCTGCTGGATGTATGCAACCTTTTGATGCCATCTAAATTGACTAAGTTGCTGTGTACTGTAAGGAAAAAGGATGTCTCTCCAAACTCGATAAAAATGGTCAAACTTTATTCCATGCAGTATCAAAGTACAAGAGACGTACAAAAGGGGTCCAAACTTTAGGCCAACATGCAGTATAAAGTACAAGAGTTTGCTTTGTGTAATGAGGATTCAGCAGAGCAAGACCTGGAATCACCCAGTAGCAGAGGAAAAAAAAGAGAGAAAGATGGGACAAGGAGGGGGAAGGAAGAAAGAGAGAAGGGAAGGGGGGCGGGGCGCGGAATAGGGTGAATATAGTGTAGGTGACTCAGAATATGAATAGAGAATGAATTTAACCCAAATGTATGTTCTCTAGGTCAATTCCCTTTGTCCTGTGATGGCTGTTGCCCACTTAATATGCAATTCCCAATCAACCAAAATTTAGATCATGTATCTCCGTTCTCAGGAAGGGATATGGGACCTTAGTAAAATGTAGGTATACAGCTAAACAACAAATTCTGGACAGTCCCAGAAGGAAAATTCTAGGGATAATTTCTGGACAGTTATAGAAAAACTCGTATAGTTTCTCACAATTCCAGAAAGCGATTCTTAAGTATCTGAAATCTGGCGAATATCCTTAAAAACAAATAGATCAATTTCCAAAAGATATTGTGCTGACCACAAAAGCAAAGTTCAGGGAAAATAATAATAATTTTTTTTCTGTTCATTTAGGGTAAAAACAATCAGGAAAACACACTTAAGAAATGGGGTTATCCAGGGGCATAACATGCTCTCACTGGCTGATAGTGAAAAACTATACACAGTTTTATATAATCACGCCTGGATTATTCTAATGCTCTTCTTTTCGACCTACCAAAGATCTCCATCATATCAAACCGGTTGTCTCAAAACAGATACCACTGGTTAAGGAGTTATCATTTTAGAATTGATTTAAATCTTTTACTAGTTTTAAATTCCTCAATGGATTGGTATCCCAAATACCTCAGTAATTATGACTGACGTACTGAGGCTGAGAGAGAGGAGAAGGACGCAGACCACTTCTCCACCACCCCCCCTTATTCCCTTCACTACCCTTTCCCTCCTCCTTCCTATATATATATATATATATATATATATATATATATATATATATATATATATATATACGTATATATATATATATATATCCCCAGTGTTTTCCTGATTGTTTGTACCGTAAATGAATAGAAAAAAGTTATTATTCCCTGTAAACTTTGCTTTTGTGGTCAGCACAATGATATTTTGAAATTGATCTATTTTTAAGGATATCAGCACTTTTTCAAATGTTCTCTAAAGGTAACAAAAATAACGCTATTAGAGGTACTATACTGGGATGTTAGTGAACGACCTAAGAATGGACCTTTGGGGACGGTCCATTAGTCCTAGACTAGAACCTGTTGTGAACATCCTTATAGGTCTAGAAACGTCCTACAGCAATCATTACAAATGTACCCAAAAAGGAACGTTGGTGAACATCCCAGGAACGACTGCTGTTTTCTGGGTTTGGACCAACTGCCACTGTTAGTCATTGTTGACTCCCTTTTCTTCAGAAAAGCAACAAAGTAGCCTATGTCACTTGACCAGTTTTGTGTAAGACTACTTGCGACTTGACAGTCAGTTGTAGTGTGTTTTTTATTTTTATAAAAGGTGTGTAAGGTCATATTTCCTTCTAGCCGGATCAATTCTAAGACATGAGGAGTGAGCTTTCAGGTTTCCATTACAACTGCTTGAGAAAGACAGAGTCCACACAAGGATTCAGGACCTTCCAATTTATTACAGATAAGCAGAAAGTATTTATACAGTGAGTGTGTGTGTGTGTTTTGGAGATAGGTCATGAAATGGGGATGTAGCTTTTGAGTGTGAGAGAAACATTGTTACTGTCAAAAGAACAGTCAGTTCTAAAAGTCATATGTAAAAGAAATATATGGTTGTTACTGTCGGCAGCGTGGTCTAATTTAAAGGTTATATATGGCAAAAGTCACGATCAGAAAGAGAAAGGTAGCTTAGAACAGTAAAATATTAGAAACAATGAGCCTGAGAAGTATATCAACATAAGATATTAGAAATAAGGAGCCTGAGAATTATACCAATGTAGAAATGCATGTTAAGAGAGGAGGGCTGTCAGGTAAAACGATAAAGACCCTTTACTGTTCTTGGGGTCCCAAGCCAATACCACAGTCATCCCTTAGCAAAATACCTAACAAGGTGCCACCCAGCATCCCAAGGGTGTTGGTTGGCACAGGATTTATATGATAATTTAGGATCACTGTCACAGAAATCAGATGAAAATGTTTTTCATTCTGACTTTTTATAAAAACATCCAAAAGACCACAAGCCCTTAAAAGAGAATAACTTAAAAGCTATTAAAAATTGTAATCAAGTTGTGTCGTTTTATGATGTTTTCCCCCAAATAAGAGACATCTCTTAAATTCTATCAAATGTACTGACTTCAGAGGGCGGCCTGTTTTTGTTTTGAGTTAACAGAACATGATATAGTTGTTGTTTTATATACTGTATTTTAAATCATAAATTATGTGCATTTGTGCTTTGTGTTTCTTTTAGGGTGTGTTATGTTTGTATAGCTCGTCTAGCAGGTCTGTGCATATATGGACCAACTGCCATTGTTAGTCATTGTTGACTCCCTTTTCTTCAGAAAAGCAACAAAGTACCCTATGTCACTTGACCAGTTTTGTGTAAGACTGGGCCATCAATTGTAACGTGGGGTTTCCTTATAAAAGGTGCCACTCAGCATCCCAATGAAACTGATTTTCTCGTTGTCGTTTCCATCAAACTGAGAGTAAGGAAAGCAGGAAGTTTAATCAGTGACCTACACCAGACTTAGCATGGCGACTTTGGGTTATGAGCAGATTATGGAAGTGCTGTGTAATAACCATGGCTGTTTGGAGTTCAGGCAGCTTTATGGTATGTTGAAGCAGTCCTTCACGGTGGATCAGGAGCACTTGGTGGAGGTTCTATCAGATACCACACACTTCAAGATTGTAGGTGAGGAGCAGTGGGACTCGGAGCTCAGATCCCTCAGTCCCACAGCTTTAATCATAGCCAGGACTGAACTTCGCATCTGCTCTGACCCCACAAAATGTGAGCAATGTCAGCAGCTGCACCTGTGCAGATACCTGGTGTGCGGAAACTGCAAGTTTGGGTAAGCCGTCATTTAAATCTGAATCAAACTGAAGCTACAAAGCCCTACAAATGTAGTTGAAAACAATCCACATGTAGTGATCAGGCTTTTGTGTTGGAGAAGGGTGTTGGTTGTCACAGAGTTTATACAGTGGTGCTTGAAAGTTTGTGAACCCTTTAGAATGTTCCATATTTCTGTGTAAATATGACCTAAAACATCGTCAGATTTTCACCAAAGTCCTAAAAGTACATAAAGAGAAAGAAGTTAAAGAAATTACACAAAAATATTATACTTGGTCATTTATTTATTGAGGAAAATTATCCCAATATTGCATATTAGCGAGTGGCAAAAGTATATCAACCTTTGCTGGTGTGATACTGAAACTGAAATGTTGTGGAAGGACCTGAAGAGAGCAGTTAATGTGAGGAAACCCACCAACATCCCAGAGCTGAAGCTGTTCTGTACGGAGGAATGGGCTAACATTCCTCCAAGCCGGTGTGCAGGACTGATCAACAGTTACAGGAAACGTTTAGTTGCAGTTATTGCTGCACGGGGGGGTCACACCAGATGCCGAAACAAAGGGTCACATACTTTTGCCACTCACTAATATGTAATATTGGATCATTTACCTCAGTAAATAAGTTACCAAGTATAATATTTTTGTCTCATTTGTTTAACTGGGTTTTCTTTATCTACTATTAGGACGGAGGAATGGGCTAAAATTCCTCCAATCCAGTGTGCAGGACTGATCAACAGTTACCAGAAACGTTTAGTTGCAATTGCACATTTCTCCTGCATCCAACATGATAACTATGAGAACAGCCTGTCTAATTTACTGTCTAATATGTCCCAGACATTGACATATGCAGTTGTATAGAGATAAGTTACATGTTATTTGAGTATTCTGTGTTGTTTTGGATGATCAGTGTATAATGTTCATGGGTTTCTAATCTCTCCTCTGTTAATCCCAGGAATGAGTGCAAAAAATCGCATGATTTGAAATCTCCACATAACTCTGCTGTTTTGAAAAACTACCATCTTCAGTGCCTTAATGAGGCACAATTGTTTCAGCTTCTGTTACTGAACGACCCCACCCTCGTCCCAGAGGTTAGCTTCACATAGATAAACTAAACCCCTCTGTAGCTGTGTAACATTACACAGACCCGTCTTTATTAATTATCTTCTGTTGTTTTTAGATTTGTTCCCATTGTAATAAGGAGGATGGAGATCATGGTACCTGTGAACATAATTCCTCATGCACCAGTCTGCATGTCTGCCAGCACTTCCTACAGGGCGACTGTATATTTGGAGCTGAATGCAAGCGAGCTCATATGTTTGACGAAGCTGCTAAGAATATGTTGAATGGCAGAGGGTTCAGTGCAGAAAATATATGCAATCTTCTCCAAATTTACAAGAACAAGCAGCTTCTAGCTGCTCAAAATGACACAGCGATTCAGGGAATTCCGAGAGCCGAGACAGGTATGGGCAACTAGTGTCTTATCATAAATTTTTTGGGTATCAGACAATGACAAGGATATAGAAAAAAATTCACAGCTTATACTTTTCTCTGTTGTTGCGTTGTTTTATTGTTTATAGTGATACAGAATATCAAAAAGTCTACTACTATAGAAGATCAAGTGTAATTCAGTATGAAGCCAGAATCACACCCTGCCACTTTTTTCCGGGCAAAAACAAACAAAACAAAAAAAAACAAAAAAAACAAAACTAAACAGCTACTCAGCATTTCCCATTGTATGTGGATACATATCCCCCAAAAATGGATGCGACCCTGTGTGAAATGGATATAGCACTACCTCACACTTATATAGCATAATAATATAATTATTAATATAGTATTATTAACATAATAATATAGCATGGATATAGCATATATAGCAGGGCTGTGCTAAAACTCGCTACAGTAATATATCGCAATAGTTATTCTTGTGATAAACTACATAGATTTTCAGCTCAAAATATAATTTTTTTTGAAGGAAGACAAATACAGTGTTTTGACTCACAAATAAAGATGTGATTTCAAATAGGTAATGTCAACAAGTGACAGTAATCATGATTTGGTACAAAAACAGTATCTATGACAGGCCGAGTCTTTGCTGAGTAAAGATGGGCGGAGGATCTCCAGTTTATCAACAAATGTGTGAGAAAATTATTGAAACTTGTTCTGATTTAGCTTGTTTTGCATTGTCTTATTGACAAATGCATGACCTTCTTTGGAAAAGATGTCGTATTGAAGGCAGCATACAGTATGTTTTTCTAAACACTCAATGTACTTTTATGCATTAATACTGCCATCACGGAAGTGTCAGTTACCAAGGGCACTGACCCAACCCCATACCATGACAGACCCTGGCTTTTGGACGTGTTGCTAATGAAAGTCTGGATGATACTTTTCATCTTTGGTCTGGAGCACACGACATCCATTTCTTCCAAAAAAAGATCTGGAATTAATAATAAAAATAATAGTAATAATAATAATAATTATTGTTATTATTATTAATCTGAGCACAATACATGCTTCCACTGTGTGATGATCCATCAGGGTTGCCTCCCAGCCCAGAGAAGTCAATGCTGCTTTGAACATGATTAACATAAGTCTTCTATGTTGCACAGTAAAGTTTTAAGTGGCATTTGTGAATGTAACTCTATACCCTAATGCTTGACAAAGGTTTGCCAAAGTAATCCCTTGCTCATGTGGTTATATCAGATATTGATGAATGATAGTTCTTGATGCTTTGCCATCTGAGGGAGCTAACAGGTCTTCAGTTTAGGCTTGCACTCTTGCCCTTTACAGGCTGAAATTCCACCAGATTCATTGAATTAATAATATTATGCACTGTAGAAATGTGCAAATGCCTTCCAATCTTTATTTGGGGAACATTGTTTTTAAACATTTCAATCATTTTCATGCATTTGTTGAAAAATTGGAGTTCCTCTTCCCACCTTTGCTTCTCAAAGACTCACGGTTTTATGGATGCTGTTTTTGTACCAAATCATTACAATCTGTTGACAAACCTGTTGACAATGTCTGTTTCAAATCACATCATTAACTAGTATTTTTACCTCATTACTAGCCCTAAATTGCCCCTGTCCCAACTTTTTGGGAATGTGTTGAAAGCAGTAATGGATGTATATTAACAAATTAAGTGACGTTGACCAGACAAAACATGACATATCTTGGATTCATACTGTAAAGTATGTAAAGTAAATCTAAGGAACAATGTGATTTTTATTTATTTGCATTTTGGAACATCTCAATATATCTCAATATGCATCAACTGCAATGTGTCATGATATAATCGTGTCATGACCCATGTATCACAATGCATATAAACAGTATTGATTTCAACTCTTAATTTCCAAACAACCTCTGAAATAGTGCTGGGCAGCATGAACCGGTTGAAGTGGTGTACTGCCCAGGACTACTCTGAAAGCAGAATAACATGTTTGTCAGGAGTTTTCATGACTTTGCACATGCCAGCAAGCCAAAGATCACCAGTTTTGGCTACAGTGGTATAAAGCACACCATATTTTGAATGTGGAGCAGTGGAGAGGAGTGGAACCTTAATTACAGTGTAATAAAAGTATACAAATACATTCATTTATATAACATTTCCTGTACAGGTGAACAGCACTCCAGCAGCTCAGTGACTGAGGCAGACCGCAAAGAAATCTGCCTGTACTTTGTGCCCATGGGCTGTAGTTTCAAAGGTACATCATTCAACTAAATATTTGCAAAATTTGCTGATAAGCCAAGTATTACTTCATCCTTCTTATTCCTATACCAGAACAACAATTCTAAAAATAAGATGTGCATGAGAATGAGCACGTGACTGATCTATAGATGATCTCTCTATTAGAGAAATGTGTCCGTATTCATCATGACCTCCCTTATAAATGGGAGATTTTGGATAAAGATGGCGTGACATGGAAAGACTTGCCCAATCAAGAGGATATTGAAAAGGCCTACTGCAATCCAGCTAATGACAAAAGGTAATTATAAAAGCAAAGGTTCACGTACATTTGCCACTCACATATACATAATATAAAATAGCATTACACATTAAATTAATGGCCATGTATCATATTTGGGTCTCATTTGTTTCATTGAGCTGATGAGCTTTTTCTGAAGTCCTCAGAAATGTCATTTGTTAATATCATGATACACTTCCACAAATGTGTTTAGAATTGATAGATCCCTATTCTTTGTGAGAGGGCACAACATAGTGCCCTGTCACATTTGATTGTCATCTCATCTGAAAAGGGGTTCACATACTTTCCACTCACAGATATGTACTATCAGGTCATTTTCTTCAATAAATAAATGACCAAGAGTAATATTTTTGTCTCTTTTGTTTAATTGGCTAATTATCTACTTTTTGGTTATATTAATGAGGAAATTTATAAAATATTAAAGGTTTTCCAAACATTCAAGCATCATTGTGATGACCATATTGTTTAACTGAATGCAGCTCTGCAGCTCCGCCGGTGGACTTTATCTCAATGACCTGTGGAGGGACATCAGTACGGCGACTGTCCACGGCATCCTCCGTTACCAAACCCCCTCACTTCACCCTGACTACTAAGTGGCTCTGGTACTGGAAGAATGACCAAGGGAAATGGATAGAATATGGCCAGGGGGTCAGTAACTCACTATCAGTGTTTTTAACTGTCAATATTTATTCTATATTGCACACATCAGTATATCTATGCTAAAGGTGTGGCGAGCAATTTATAGGTCAAGAGTTGCATAATCTGTCATCTGTTAATAAAATATATGATCAGAGGAAAATATCCAGTCTCATTCAACAGTTGTTCTTCATCTTTCACTAGCAATTATTTGTGGATTTTGGGATTCATAACTTCATTGAACTTTCACAAAAATGGCTAAATGTACCATTTGGTTTAATTGAAGTATTCATGAATGTGTATGTCAGGGTCATTTCATATTTAAGTAGCAAAACTCCACATAATCCTTGCATTGGTTTCTGTAGGAGGATGTGAACCTTTTGACTGCGGTCACCTCAAAAACCTTGGAGACTGTGTACCTTGCTGAAGTTGAAACGGAAGTACAATACATAATTGGGGGTCATAAGTATGTGCTCAATCTGAAAGGTAGGGATAACTCAAAACTTGTATATAATCCACTGGCATGTCTGCTTTGAGATGTGCTTTTGTGGAGTTAATTCATGTTGGCATTTTCATTTCAGATATGTACCAGAAAAATCTAAAGATACAAAGAAAAAGAGAAGTTCGCCGGCGACCACAATTCGTTTCAGCTCAGGATGTTAAGGGTAAATCCAAAAGGTAATGTCATTGGATGGAGTATTATTATTTACCATAGTATTGTAACTCTTTTTTCATTGTCACATTTGTTAGTTTTATGATGTGATGGAGTTTCTGTGTTGTTTACTGAAAAGTCAACACTGTTTTTTTTAGCTGTGACAAATGTTCCCTAAATCCTAGCTTTTTGCAGTATCAGCTCAATCTGTGATTCTGAAGAGCATACTCATTATCAAAAATGAAGTTAAGGGTACTTAACCATTTAATTCAACATGTCTGATAATGTAGTTCAGTCACGATTAGGTTAGCTATACCACAGATTGTGTTACACACAAAATTTGTTGCGTTTATTAGAATAGTGGGTAAACCAATTGTCTGTCTGAGTGCTGTTTGCATTTATTTAATTACCATTTAAAACCTAAATTACATTCCAATTGTATTTCAGCTTCATATGATCCATGTAATTAAAGATCCATGTACTTGTGTATTGTTAAGGTCTGGGTTACAGTTGGTTTCTAGCCAAGTAGCTGCTATTTGATAAAACATTTAATGTACTAATTTAATAGGACAATCTACCCTGAACTGCCAAATCAGTTGTTACAGTTTGTACAGTGGTGCCTGAAAGTTTCACATGATCAAAGGCATTTAGTTGCTTAGAAGTTACCTTGGGTTCCTTCGAGATCTCACAGATTATTGCATGCCTTGCTCTAGGAGTGATCATTGTTGGCTGACCACTCTGGCGGAGGGTAACAATGGTCTTGGATTTTCTTCCATTCATACAGTCTAACTGACTGTGGATTGGTGAGGTCCAAACTCTTTAGAGATTGTTTTATAGCTTTTTTTTAGCATGATGAGCATCAACAACTATTTTTCTAACATTTTCAGGAAAAGCTCCTTTTATTTGGTTGCGTGATGATTCACTTCCAGTAACGTGTTGTGAAGAACAGACTTTGAAAGATACTTTGAGTACAATTGTCCTCCTTGTGTTCACGTGGGTTTACTTCGGGTACTCCAGTTTCCTCCCATAGCTCAAAGACATGCGTGTTAGGTTAACTGATTACGCTATAATGGCCCGATCTGAGTATGTGTGACTATTTTTGATGTAACCTTGTGTACTGATGTAACCTTGTGACTGTCGTTAAATAGCCATTGCCACTTAAAGTAACGTTAAATAAACCAAATAAACAAACAAACAAACAAACAACTTTGAATACAACTACTGCTTATCCTAGAGTTTCATATACCTTTGCCACATACAGATATGTATATGTAAAATAATTATGCTGAAATACAGAAAATGCAAGAGAGTTTTACAAACTTTCAAGCACCATTGCATCTGTAAATACACACTGTGCAGAGCACCTGCTTCAATAAGAGCTTCTTATGTTCCAAATCTTTCTCTCTATGATGGGCTGATCCATGCAAGACTGCTACATCATGGGTTTATGACACTGAAATTTACTGAACATTCTAAACTTTCTCTTATACGGCCTGGGACTTGAGTCGTATGGGACAGTAATTTCTATTGTAATTTTGCATGCACAGAAAGAAAATGTTTCATGTTTCCTTGATGGGGAAAATAATATTGTTAGGTAGAACAGTCCTCCAGGCTGCCATATGTTGCTCATGATATTTTTGTAAGATAAATGACTAGGATAGAAGTGTGTATCAACAGGGCTGGTAAGATCACTTAAGTCAGCTGACTCATAACATTAGCTACTGTCATAACGTTACCTATGGTTATAAAAATACCCCAAAATGTATGAACTTGCTATTTTAATTTAAGCTTTCTTTATGAAGCTAATAAGAAACAATTGGTCTTTCAGTGATGTTTCGGAAAGCTCAAGTAGCTCTACGGTCATTCCTGCTCATTGGGATAAGGGAGCTCTGCATAGCTACTCCTTCAAGGTACCCCTACACTCTAATGTACATGCAATTGCTATACACTCATCTTCTGCACAGACACTCTATGCAAATCACCTGCTGTACACCCTTCTACTGTATATTCATCTACTGCAGACTCATCTAGTGTACACTCATCTACTGCATCTACAGTACAAACAATAGCTGTATATACATTTTAAAAAGGTTTTACAAAAATGGTGTTGTATGGCTTACAGGACAGTGGCACTGGACCAAAGGGGCAGGAAGCAGAGCTGGAGGTGCAAGTGGCAGAACTTAAGATGTTGAGGTTCTCTTTAGGAGTGTCTAGGGTGGACAGGATTAGGAATGAGATCATCAGAGGGACAGCACAGGTTGGAAAATTGGGAGACAAAATTCGAGAGGGAAGACTGAGATGGTTTGGACATGTGCAGAGGAGGGATAGTGGATATATTGGTAGGAGGATGTTGGAGATGGAGCTGCCATGCAAGAGATGGAGAGGAAGACCAAAGAGGAGTTATTTGGTTGTGGTGAATGAAGATATGCAGGGAGTTGGGATGAGAGTAGAGGACGTGGAGGACAGGGTGAGATGGAAACGTTTAACTCGCTGTGGTGACCCCTGATAAAGGGAGAAGCCGAAGGAAGAAGAAGAAGAAGAGCTGTACACTGTTATATAAAAAGATTTGTACACTACATTAAACAGTTCAGTTGATTAACAAAATCTGTACCTTTAGTTTGTAGCTATGTCAAGCTCCACAGAGGAGTACAAAACAGTGCTCACACTGTTTCAATGCACATTGCCCACAAGTGTCATTCAGAGCATCAAGAGAGTGCAAAATCCCTCGCTCTGGAAGGTCTACCAGTGGTAAGTACACCTACAATCAGCAACTACTATTAACTGAGCGCTGGCAAGACTTCAGCATTTACAGTATTAACCGAATACTTCTTTACACCAGATTCACTTTAAAAAAAGATTTCTTAGTAATAAGCTGTGATCTAAACAATGTGTATTGGTTCAGTCCATTTATTTGGTCTGACTATTATTTGAGCAATGGAACACATGAGGAAGTGTGTTGTTGCAAATACCATCACAGCTATGATTTGGTCGCAGAAAACTCCATCTGTGAGGATATTCATGACAACACGTGACCTCAAGTGTTCTATTGCTTTTATATAACACTTTTTTACAACAAAATAAAGAAACACATCAAAGAAGCTCAGAATTTCATACTGAATATATTTTAATATGGACAATACCTTCCCCCAAAAAGTAGGTTCACACCTTCACTACACACCCCTGTCTCTGCCCCGACCATTTACAGGCACTTGGCAAAAGGAAACTTTTGTTGTCCTTCCATTGACAGTCAGCCACCATCTCCTTCGTATAAACTGGTGTCAAGAACGAGACACCTGGACTGCTACAGACTATTTGCTTCCCAATTAAAAAGTTCCCAATTAAAAGAGAAACGAACAAATTTTATTCTTGAACAGGACAGTTCCCCATTACTCAGAGTGCAAAGAGCTGGCTTGAGAAGGATTTGACCTGCTCAGAATCTATATTTAACATATATATATATATATATATATATACATGGAATTTTTGGTTGTCTCAAAGACAGACTGGAGGGTAACTGCTTTTCATTTACGCATCAACTATTTAAAGCCATAAACGCTATTTGGAACAATATTGACTCTTGTGTGCAAGTTTACCCATATTAACAGCTCAATATTTTAAACAATATGATGTGTTTTAAACCTGTGTTTAATTGTTAACATGTTGATTTTGGTTTTGGTAGTAACTAATAGTGCATTACTGTCATTTGGTCAACAGCTGTAACAACAAGATGGATGTTAATGCTATATATTTTAAGAACAATCAGCTATAATCAGTAACCTAACAACAACGTAGCTGCATTTAACTTAAGCTTTGTTTAATGTGTAGTGAGAAATACCATATTTTAATGGCTTTCTCCAGGCAAAAAGAGCAGATGAAAGAGAGAAATGGAGGAAGAGATGTCAATGAGAGACGGCTGTTCCATGGCACAGATCAGTCTATAACAGAAGCCATATGTGATCAGAACTTTGACTGGAGGATGTGCGGCACCCATGGAACACTTTATGGCAGAGGTAATATACTGTTTGAACGCTTAATTAGGGTCATATCAGGTTTAACATGGTGTCCATTATATTGATACGTTTATTTTTATTTTTCTGTACAGGAAGCTACTTTGCGAGAGATGCCAAGTACTCTAATAAATATGCTAAAGCCAAGGGTGGCATTAAAATGTTTGTCGCTCTTGTCCTTGTGGGAGAATTTACCAAAGGAGTGAGCAGCTTCCGCCGTCCTCCACAGAAGAAAAACAAGTCAGGATTTTATGATAGCTGTGTGGATAATGAAGCGAACCCTGCTATTTTTGTGATCTTCGAGAAGCACCAGATTTATCCTGAATACGTCATCGAATACTCCTAAGATGCAGAAACGTACAGTAGTGACGCACATAGTCAGTCGATAAAATATATATTAGCTTTCTTTCGAAAGATACACTGATTATTACAACCATGATTGGTACCCTATTGATGCACCTTTTAATGTTTGGCATTTGATGTCACTTTTTACTACAGTGTGGTAAAGTTGGTTTAAACTAATTTTTTTTTCTAGGTTAAGTACTGTATTGTAGTTCTATATTGTCTGTTCATTGTCTGTATAACGTTGTATCAGTTGCCACTCTGCAGGCATTCTCTAAACAGTAAAGGAATCTCTTTTTTCCATCAGTTAGCATGAATAGAGAATGCTTCTCTACGCGAGGTTGCCAGCCAAATTTTTTATATTACTGCCTAATTCTGAGTAGCAGTCAATCACTTGTACAGCCTTCCTGGGTTTATTTTGTTTGTTTATACTTCACTAATCTTCTTAAAAAGTTAAACATGGCTCTAATATACAATACAGTCAATTCAAACAGTAAAGATTGGCTAAAATTACTTTTTTAGTCCTTCATTCATTTTCATACCTGCTTAATCCACTTCAGGGAGCCAGGAGAAAGCACCGGTACCCTAGACAGGTACCCTACCCATCGCAGGGCACATGCATGCACACATAAACACACTCAAACTGGGACACCCATTACTCTAAGAAATCTTTGGGATGTGGGAGGAAATTGGAGTACTTGGAGGAAACCCACGCAGACATGGGGAGAACATGCAAACTCCACACGAGTCCAGGCCAAGAATTAAACCAGAAATCTCTGCTGTTGTGAGGCACTTTGTCACCCCAGTTATTGCTGCACAAAGGGGGGCACACCAGATACTGAGGCCAAAGGTTCACATACCTTTGCTAGATGTAATATTGGAACGGGTTACTCAATAAAAAAATTTATAAAAGTATAATATTTTTGTCTCAGAGAATTTGTTTGCATTTCTTTCCTGCACGTTTTCATGTTCTGAGAAAAGACTGACTATAAGCTTAGTTTATAAGCCTAGAAACTGCAAACAATTTCCGTACAAGTGGACAATAATACATTTACATTTCTCCGACGCCCTTATCCAGAGCAATTAACAATTGATACAGTCTTACAATCTAAGCAAATGTGGGTTGAGGACCTTGCTCAAGGACCCAAGAGTGGAAGCATGGCTGGGATTTGAACCCTGGACCTCCATAGCCCATTTACTAAATTATCTTTACATTTAACATATAAAGATGATTGTAGTATGGTCGGTGGGTGGAGGATATGTTGCCTTTATCAGGAATGTTGTTACAGTATGCCCCTATCATTATACAATTGTTTTATCCCTGTTATAGCTTACACTAACAAGAACATTCTCATATAAATCAAATGGCAAAGGAAATGTATCGTTCATTTATGTATTCAGGATGCTAGTTTATTCCTAAAAATAAGATATAATCACACGAAATAAAATTCCACGTTAACAGGTAATAGTTGATTAACTCTGTGAATATTGTTCGTCAGACTTTCTATATAATAAGCCATTCAGTTCACAATTTATGAAAATCTTAATCCTTCATTAATCACTTGGATTAAAAAAAAGTATGATTTGAAACCATCAAAACCACCCCACAACAATCAGTCTACTGTGATACATCATAAAAACTCTCTCTCTGGGTAATTTTAACGTAAATGCCATTCTTGGGTCCCAGGGTGGTATTCGACTTCAACTCAAGTGGAACCTGTAAGACATGAAAAGGAATGTTAAAGAAGAAAAGTTTCAGTACTGTGCAAAAGTCTTAGGCCACCATTAGATTTGTTGTTTTAGCAATGGTATAATGACCATACTGTATATAACATCTTTTCGCCAACTGGACCCAAAAATTTCAAATTTGGTTTGGTCACTTCAAAATACTCTATTCCACAAATCTTCATTCAAATATTTGTGAGCTTTAGCATATTTTAGCAATTTCTGTGCTTATGTTGATTTTTAAGGTTGTTTGTATAGCATTAAAATTTCCTGCATTTTCTGAGAAATGTAAAATGACCATATTACAGTATACAGGGTCATTATACCATTACTAAAACGATGGTGTATTTAATTTAATGGTGGCCTAAGACTTTTGCACAGTACTGTATGCGTGGAGCACAACACTCTTTTTGATCACTGATGATCTCCCTGTCTAGTCAAAGTCAGATTTATGTCTATAGCACTGTTTCCAATGGAGCATTGTCTCAAAGCAGCTCTACAATTTTCCATTATCTTCTATTATCTAAGGCCAATCTCAAACTGAGCAAGTCATGTCTAGCCTCACATCCTGCAGATATGGCCAATTGTACCTGTGTAACACTGGGACTGTAACCCACCTCAGTATCTTCACAGGCTACCACGTTATATCTTCTGAAGATGTTGACCAATGCCATCTTTATCTCCAGCTGGGCCAATCTCATGCCCACACAGCTGCGAGGCCCTGCTCCAAACGGCAGATACACAAAAGGATGTCTACTGGCCTTGGCTTCAGGGCTGAATCTGAAAGAGTGGGAGAGAGACACAAGTCTTGCAGCAACAGGAACAGCCAGCACGTTCTACAGTATTACAAAAATAACCAAATTCAATCAAGTTCAAAAGTTACAGGACAGATTAGAAAAGCTTAACCAGTTAAAGTCATTACAATACTGGTGTCGACTTGCCATACATTTTCTATAGTTTACCACCGATAAAAAATTATTAAATCATTTAGTGCAGTATTATTACTATTACTTTATTCATGTATTTTACACGCACCGGCCACTTTATTATGTACACCTTGCTAAGGGGTTGACCACATCCCAAAGGTGCCCCGACATTTCTATCTTGGTGTGGGTTTTTTGGTCATTGAGTGTATACAAAACAGAAAATTACAGAAAAAATAGAAAATTGCTCTTGGGTGCAGCAGCAGTCTAATATGCTAGCGCACCACCGCAGGGACCTGGGTTTGAGTCCTGGTGATGCCTTCTGGCCAGGTTGGGTGTTATTTGCAGACACAATTGGCTGCATATGTGGGTGGGGTGGCCAGGAGGGAGATCATGTTTTGCCAGTGCGACATCAACCCGTAACCAGCCCTGTGATGAACTGACATATGCTTGCAGCCCTGTGTATGTGTTCTCTGGGATATGGATCAGAACTCCTGCAACCTTAACCAGGAGAGATGGGGTTTAAAGAAAAAACCACCAGAAATGGTAAAAACTCATTTAATTTTTGGCTGCTTTAAGTATTTCTAGCTACTGATTTTCATGCACAACACTCTCTAGAGTTTGCACAGCATCCAGTGTGTCAAAGTTCTGCTCACAGAAACACCTTGCTGATGAGAAAGGAATGGCCAGACTGGTTCAAGCTGACAGAAATGCTATGGTAACCCAGATAAAACCTCTGTACAATTGTGGTGAGCAGAAAAGCATCGTAGAATGCACAATACTTGAGGCAGATGGGCTACATCAGCAGAGGACCATTTCAAGTTCCACTTTTGTCAGCCAAGAACAGAAAGTTGATGTCTTCGTATGCCTTACCAATACTGAACAGTTGAAGACTGGAAAAACATAGCCTGGTCTGACGAATTGTCTAATGATTTTTGCTGAGGCACATAAAAATTGCGGGAATTGCAATCATGAGCAGAATCTAGTAGGAATGTTTCCAAGATCTTTTGAAGAACATGCCACAAAGAATTGAGAGCAAAGAGAGGCTCTTCCATGTATTGGCCATGTTCCTAATAAACTGGTCTGTGAGGGTGATTATACTGTACAGTCCAGACCACTAGTGAGAATGTTTGTTTGGAAAATTCCTTTCACTCTGCAGCGGAAAATGACCCAAAACACACCTCAACAAAGCTTGCAACAACTACTTGAAAAACCAATAAAATCATACGTGATATCATTCACAATCATCTAACCTAAAGTTCCACTGAACATTTATGTGGACCATTGAAAGACAGTACAAAGACCCTCTTTAAATATTGTGAGACTTGTCTGGGATAGATACATGGATCCAATGTTCAGTGGGCGTTTGGTCCCACACTGCCATTCCAGCAATAGGGAAGAGATGTTAAATTTTTTCATAATTAAGGACTTTTCACTCAAGCTTGTCATGCTGATTTATGATTTGTAGTATTTTAAAAAGCTGAAAGTTTAGAATGCACAACCAGAAGCATTTCCTATTTAAGTGAGAACAACTATCTAATTTATATATTTATAAGATTATGGATAACTTTAATGCTTAACTTGGTTCAGAAAATTGACAAAATGAAAGCCATGTTCGACATGAGGGCTTGGGTGGGTGCAATTAATTCATCAAGTCAGATTTCACAGTCGTAATGAAAAAGTTGGCACCCCTGATACTTTTTCATGAGTTTTCTTTATAAAATCATTGGTTGTCCCAGCTCAGCAATTTCAGGTAAAGTATAATCTATAGCAGATGAACACCGGATATTTGAGAATGGAAATTAAGTTTATAGGTTTTACAGAAAGTGTTGGCAGTAATTATTCAACAAATTGGCAGGTGCAGAAATTTAGGCACCCTTTGTCATTTGAATAGCCTTTATGCACAAATCTTGAACACAAAATTTGTTTTGTAGCTCATTGACCCTTTGCTCTACATACACAAGTGAATCCAACTATCATAAGTGGTTAAGGTGGCCAATTTGGAAGTTTTTCTCCCTTTTGTTGCATCTTTCTCTGAAGAGTGCAACATGGGAGCCTCAAAACAACTCTCAAATGGAAGGAAAACAAAGGTTGTTTCAACATCATGGTTCAGGGAAAGGGAAAAGCTCTCTCCAGAGATTCAAGCCTGTCAGTTTTCCATGGAGGAACATCGTGAGGCAATGGAAGACCACAGGCACAGTGCTAGTTAAGGAACTCCGAATTGCAGTCCAGAAAAAATCTCAGATAGCAGAGTCGAGGATGGTGAGAACCGTCATAGTCCAAGCCAACAGAACCACCTCCAAAGACCTACAACCCTCATCTTGCTGGCAGATGGTGTCACTGTTTCATCGTTCAACATACAACAATGCCACTTTGCCACAAAGGAGAGGCTGTATGGGAAGAGTAATGCAGAAGAAGCCTTTTCTGTCTGCAGACACGCCACAAACAGAGGTCACTTGAGGTTGCTACAGCACATTGGACAATCCAGCTTCACTTTTGGAATAAGTGCTGTGTACTGATGAAATCTAAAAATTGATTATTTGGAGGAATAACAGGAGGCGGAAAAAGAACACAAAAGCTCCCAAGACAACACTAACACTTGCTACCCCACAGTAAAATTTTGTGGCGGTTTTGCCCATCATGCTGTGGCTTGTGTGGCCATGCAGGTACTATGAATCTTGTTAAAGTTGAGGTTCCGCATGCTTCCTATTAATATCTTCCAGATTCCTTGAGAACAATGTTTTTCAAGAATCAGTGACCAAAGTTTGCCAATCGAGGTCAACGACCCCAAACCCTGCTCAAAATCTACTAAGGCTTAATGCAGATGAACCAGTACAAAAACGTTCTGGAATGGCCATCTCAGTCCCTCCCCAGGCATGCAATATTAAACTGAAATGTGGGCCTGTCCATGCTCGGAAACCATCAAACCTGACTGAACTGAGATGTTTCTAAAGAAGAATGGTCACAGCACCTTCCAACCATAATCCAGACTGGAAGCGGTAGGAAAGCTTGTAGTCGGCTGGTTATTTCACAAAAAGGAGGATCGACTAACTATTGATGTAATTTTTCTGTTGGGGTGCCCAATTATGCACCTTGCCTAATTTTTGTTTTGAATAATTACTGCAACACTGTTCTGTAAATCCCTATAAACTTCATTTCACTCTCAATATCACTATCACTGTGTTCCATCTGCTATATGATATATTACTCAAGTTGCTGATCTCTGAACAACAAAAATGATTTATAAAACTAAAATCTACCATAGCAGGGGTGCCCACCCTTTTTGTCAACGACTGTAGTATATAGTGCTTTTTAACAATGGAGCATTGTCTCAAAGCACTTTAACAGTTTTTAAACATTAGCGCCCTAATAACTACGTCCAATCCCGAACTTGAGCAAGCCTAGGGCGACAGTACAGTTGGCAAGGAAAAACTCCCAAACTCCCTAAGTGGTTATGAGAAGAAACCTTGGTGACCAAGAATATGGAATGATGGACTGGCTTCCCAACCTGGGAGCCACTTTTTGGTTACACCCAATGAATCACGAGCTCCCCCGCCCCTTCTAACCTGAAACAGTATAAGTTCTGGTTAGAATAGGAAACAGCACAGTGGTATTTGTTTGGACACAGTCCCTTGTTGTGTTGCTATTTACCAGCTATTCACAATTTCTTAAAACCATAAAAACAGAAGATGAATTTTAAGTTTTAATAATTTTGCACATTTTCAGAAATTTCTTTCTGCTCTCCCATGATCTATACACCATGTAAATCTATCTAAAAGTACAACAGGCATATGCCTATCGCCGTGATACACATCTTCAAGGAGTAGCTTATCTAGAACTGGTAATTGTACGTTAAAAAATAATCCTATAATAATATATAGTTAAGTATGTTGTTTTTTTATTTTTTTTTATTATTAAAAAAAAAAAATAAATTGAATTTATTAACAATTAAAACTACTACTTCATAATAGCAGCAGTTCTAATAGCAATTCTTCTAATTCCCTTATAGATTAGATAGATAGATCGTATAGATGGATGGAATATGATGGATGGATGGATGGATAGATAGATGGATAGATGAATGGAATAGATGGATGGATGGATGGATTGCGGCTGCTCTCGGACCCGCTGTCTCCTGGTCTCTGACTGCTCGCTGGCTGGCTGGCTGGGCTTCCCATCGATCGCTCGCTCCGCTCGCTCTCTCGCTCGCTGCCTGCTCGGTTTGCTCGCTGGCTCGCTCGCTGGCTGGCTGGCTGGCTGGCTGGCTCGCTGCGCTGGCTCGCTCGCTCGCTCGCCGCTGCTAGCTGGCCCGCTGCTCGCTCGCTATCTCCTGGCTCGCTGGCTCGCTGTTTTTTCTGGCATGGCTGGCATCGCTGTCGCTTCGCTCTCTGGCTGGAGTCAGCTGCTGGCTGGCTGCGCTTCTCCTGGCCCGCTGGCTCGCGGATGATGGATTGATAGGTGCATAGATGGATGGATGGATGGATGGATTGGATAGATGAATGGATATATGGATAGAATGGATAGATGAATAGCTGATGGCCTGGCTCGATAGCATTCGCTAGATGAACTGGCTCGATGGATCGATGGATGGCTGGCCCTCGGCCTATGATACTGCCTGGCTCGCTGATAGCGGCTGGCTGGCTCGCTAGCTCGCTAGCTGCCTGGGATCGCTGGCTCGCTGGCTGGCTGGCCCGCCTTTCTCGCTGGCTAGGCCGGCTGGCTGGCTCGCTGGCTCCTGGCTGGATGGGCTCGCTGGCTGGCTCGCTGGCTTGCCTGGCTGGCTGGCTGGCTGGCTCGCTGCCCGCTGGCTCGCATCGCGTCTGGCTCAGCTGCATGGCTTGCTGGCTGGCTCGCGGCTCGCTTGCTGGCTGGCTGGTCCCGCTGCCCCGCTGGCTAGATTGATAGATGGATAATACTAGCTGATGGATGATTGATGGAAAGATGGATAGATTGATTGTGGATAGATAGATCGATATATCAGAATATAATCGATAGATATATAGATAGATAAATGATAGATAATAGTGAACTTGGATCGATGGATTGCTAGGATGGATGGATGTCTGAGATGGATCGATATTATAGATATACGATTGATGGGCTAGATATATGTCCACTGGCTGGAAAGATGTATGGGCAAAGATGGGATGGATGTATGGATGGAAAGATGGATAGATGGATAGACATACAGATAGACAGATAGAATAGAGCACTTTATTAAACCCAGAGGGAAATTCCGTGAAATAATTCAGATTCATTTTTCTAGAATCTGATGACGAGCTGACAGTCATGAACTCATAATAAAAGCAAGTCTTTATGAAACACTTTGTGGTAATTAATCGAGGTTTAATGCCATTTGTATCACAATTCTCCAATGGCTCATTGTTTAAGGTCTCTGGACTGCTAACTTGGAAAGTTGTGAGTCAATGCTAGTGATGCCCAAGCTGCCACTGTGTGGCCTTTGAGCAGGATCTGTAACCTTCATTTCCTCAGTTTAATTGGAAGTCACTCGAAATAAGGACATTTGCTTATTGGAACAGTCACTGCAAAATTATTTGATATTCTGTTACTAGATAGTGTGAAAAAGAGGAGACGTCCATAAGGATACAGGGCCCTTAATGAAGATGGATCAGCAACCTTAAGCCTTTGTGTTTCTTTTCTTTCACACGCTTGAATAAACTTGTGTTATTAGTGTGTCATAAAATCTGTTCTTGCCAGGTTAGTCAAATAAATGCGACACTTAAATTTACATTTAACCGATGCCCTTGTCCAGAGCTACTTACAACTGATATAAACTTAAAAGGTGCAGTCCAAGCAATTAAAGGTCTTGCCTAGAGTCCAATAGTGTCAGTTTGGCTGCGGTGTCGCTTAACCTACTGGTCCAGTTCCTTAATTGCTACACCACCACTTTCCAATTGAGCATTTGTGGACACCTGTATTTTTGGAATTCATCATGAATGCAGTGTGAATGCAGACTGCAATGCTGACATGCAATAGCTGAGAAAACATTCGGTCTAGGGGTTTTTTTTGAATATGGAACCCTTACCTTTCGGGATTGAATTTCTCCGGCTCAGGCCAGTGTTCTGGATCGGAATGCAAGGAAGCCTGCTGAAATCTCTGAGTAGCTCCTTTAGGCATGAACTTTTGGTCCCATTTACCACACTATATTTTCAATAGCCCTAGCAATCTGGCAAAGCAGACACAATTATCTGCATCAGTGTAATTTAGTATAAATGTTTTACTTACTGTAAGCAGAAACAACCAATAGTCGTTGCCTGAATCAGAGGATAGAGTCTAGGGGCCGCACATAACACCATCCTCTAGTATTTCAGCTCTTGCATTTGTTGTAATTTACTTAATCCTGTACGGATGGCAAACATGAAATAAATTAAAATACATATATTTTCAAATATCCCTTATTTTGATTGTTTTTTGCCTGCTACCTAAAAATTTACCAAATAATTTTTAAAAATACCACATATAATATACGTAAGAAAGGGCAAACACACCAAGTAGCCGTTTCACCTAGGGATTTCACAATATCCAAAATCATCCTTGTGAGTGCTACTAATTGCTTGTCTTTCCTCTGCCTCTAGTGCCCCCACAATGGCTCAGTGAAGTTTAGGTCAGGTGAAAATGTGGAGGAATTCCATGACAGTCAGTAATCCCGAGCACCAGGGTCTTTTCATACTTGTTGCCAAAGCTTGAGTGGTTTTTTGGCTCACTATATTTTGTCAGTTGTACCTGTATTAATTAGGCAAACTGCAAAACAGAAGTATATTCCTAATGGCCTCAGACATTTTGGGCCCTCCACTGTATACACTCCCAAGCACTTTCCTTAAGAATTTCATATTGTTTTCTGCTCAACTTCTTTTCAACTGCATATTTAAGCAAGCCTTGGACTTCCACATGCTTTGTATGCGTGTCCTCTAATGTTAACCTATATGTAGATGCCATAAGCCACATAGCACAATATAAAAGTACAGGCCATCAGCCACATGGAACTGTATCCTGTGGCTGAGGCACAAGAGCTGGATCTTAAGCCTCTGTAAGGTCCTAATCCCTGGCGACAGACGGCTCATACACCATATGCAATGTTTCATGCAAGAAAAGAAAGCAGTTTACACCCCATTGTTAAATTTTCCATTAAAAAATTCTCTAGTAAAATATATAAAATGTCTAAGCCTCTTACTCAGCTCTGGCTTTGCAAAAATATTTAATCGGACAAATTAATGGGTATTTTTATTTAAAACGGCAAATACATGTAATTAGTGTGACACGACTTGAAGTACGTTCTGTGACTCATTCCTTTGTTTGCGCACTGGTGTATGGTAAAAGACATTCCACAATGTCGCATCAGGGTCTAGCATTGCAACAGATTCAAAGCCACTTTGAAAAGAAGATCGTTTTAGTAGATAACCCACCGAGAGAAACCCCATAGTTCATCAATCAATAACTACATTACACTGATTCACTGAAGTGCTACATTCCATCTTCTAGTCCCAATACAATTCAGAGTTTGCTCCATGTCACTCTTGCTTTATTTAGGTATTCCTCTTCTCTTCTTCTCTTCCTTATTGTCAAATCATTGACTAAAAACAAGCCTATTGGGTCTGAATACAGTGCTAACCAGATGTAGCCTTACATGTCGGCCTACAGACAGCACTCCAATAGCAATGGTTTGTGAATATGAGGGTCATGGACTGCCTATGAACCTCTCCAGCCGTCTCTGACCAACCCCCCCACCACAGACCCAGTCTGCCAGAGAGTGTGTGGCTAAAATAAATGGCTCGGCTGCTTGAAATCACTCTGCTTTAGCGATGAAGGCAGCAGCCGGAGGGGCCAAAAGAGCAGGCGGGGTGAGGGAGGCTGCCACGCTACACATACACAAGCTCTACAGACGCCCTCGTCGTCTGGCTGGCCTGTCACTTCTTGTTGGCAGCTGCACTATTCCAGACCAGAGTGACATGTCCTTAACGAAAGGCTCGGTGGAGAGCCTGGGAGGACGGAGGCGTGCACTGTGTAAGATGTGCTTTTTAATAACACTCACTGAAAAGCAAACTGGGAGAATATGGAGTGAATTTTGCCCTAGTTTCTTGTCTACCAAAGCAAAATTGGACAGTGTCAGAAAGTGCAAGGTGAGTAGGTGCATTAGGTATCAATTGTCCACCTCTACTGGACCGTCTGAACTAAAATAGGTTACTGAGATTATTCAGCTACTCGGTGTGATATGCCTTCAATCAATTAACCTTATTAACCGGAAACCGGAGCACCCGGAGAAAGCCACAAGGACTCAACACAGGCAGAGTCAGAGGTCGGGATCGAACCCGGGATGCTTGAGCTGTGAGGGCATATTTGATGCCATCCACAGATATGTCCAATGAATGATTTCTTTCAAACAAGGAAATCCGTTTTGCAGGTAGATCTGAATTAATATGTAATTCATGGCATTTCATCTTGAGAATGGAAACTGAAACATTCATCTAATCAACACTAAATTATGCATGAAAGCATGTACATTTTCCAAGCATCCTGTTGCTTAATAGTCATCTAGAGGCACAAGCACGACTTTCCTCTTCCTCTGTTGACACTGAAGTATGTCAATAAATTTCAGTCATGGGAACTGTGATGGATAATATAATTTCATATTACTGCTGCTGCTCATGAGGCTGTCCCTCAGTCTGCTCTTAAAGCAATGAAAATACAGTAATATTTAAAACTAGGATATAAATAGAACTGTACTAAATAATACATGTTTGACTTGAGTGCTAATATTTTAGGTACAAGTAAGCACAGTTACTCCTTCTTCCTGAATCCCCAAGTCACATCATTAACACACAAATCAAGTGAAAATAGTTACGTGATCACTGTGTTGTGTCTTTTCAAAGCCCTGACATGCCATCACTCTGACCAATGACTTTACTGTGCAGCACAAAAATGTGGTGCGCTAAAATGTGACTGCATATTACCTTTCAATGTATAAACATGAAAATGATCTGATATGTCTACAGAGGCAAAACACCCTGGACAGGGGACTAGTCTGTCACACAGCTGTGTTGCAAGGCCAGCTCAGGGTTCAAACACAGATCCCCATTCTCTTACCTTCTATTCACAGTAGCTGTTTAAAGAGGCATCCTGCAAAAATATGTCCTTTATGTATTTCCAAAGAAACTAAAATGATTAATATTAGGCTGCTTATGGTTTATATTTTTCGCATGTATAAAATGTATGGGTAATGAGCAGGTACTAATCCGATGCACAACATGACAGTCACTGGCTACAGCTCAAAGCGCATACTGAGTGCTAATTATTTTAATAACTGATCATGAAAAAAACGACATTGCTCTTAACAGTAATATGATGTTTGGGAGAATACATAGGCACCAAGAAAAGATTATTTATAAACTGATCCTATTTGAAAAAAGTCATAATTAAAAATAATGGAAATACTGTATAACACATATATTCCCTGGCCACTTTATTAGGGTACACCTGTCCATCTGCTTTTTAAGGTGCACATACCTAATCAATCTCAATGCATTTAGGCATGTAGACATGGTCAAGACAACCTCCTGATGTTCAAACCTAAGTTAAGTGACTTTGAATGGTTGGTTAATGGCATGGTTGTTAGACTGGCTGGTCTCATTATTTCAGAAACCGCTGCTATACTGGACTTTTTATGCACAGCCATCTCTAGGACTTAAAAAGAATGGTCCAAAAAAAGAGAGAAAATATCCAGTGAGTGGCAGTTCTCTCTGCAAAAATGTCTGGTCGATGCCAGAGGTCAGAGGAGAATGGTCAGACTGGTTCATGCTCATAGAAAGGCAACAATAACTCAAATAACCACTCAACCAAGGTATGCAGAAGAGCATCTCTGAATGGACAACATGCCAGACCTTGGAGCAGATGGGCTACGGCAGCAGAGGACCACACAGGGTGCCAATAAAACAACATGAATGCATGGATCCATCCTGCCTTGTATCAAGAGTGCAAGCTCTTGGTTGGGGTGGTGTAATGGTTTGGGGGATACTGTCTTGGCAAAGTTTGGGCACCTTAATACCAGCTGAACATCAAACACCACAGTCTACCTGAGTATTGTTGCTGATCATGTCCTGATCTCTCAGCCTATATAAAATATACTACATGACCAAAAATATTCATTTCTAATCTCCATAGACAAACACTGGTAGTAGAAGAGTAGTTGTCAAGTCAGATTTATTTATATAGCGCTTTTTACAATGGAGCATTGTCTCAAAGCAACTTTACAAGTATAGATTATCTCCTAATATCTACGTCCAATCCCAAATTGAGCAAGCCTAGGGCGACAGTGACAAGGAAAAACTCCCTAAGTGTTATGAAGAAGAAACCTTGGGAGGACCAAGACTCAAAAAGGGTCCCAACCTCCTTGGGCGGTGTAGATGATAAATCTAAGAATGAAACTAAAGTCATGGAGTCATACTTCAAAGAAAATGTGAAATATAAACATCGGCATTAAGTAGTCCGATACACAGAGTCACTCTAGGATCCTGAGTCTAGCAGGAAAGTCGACCCCCGATAACTGGAGGAGGGTGAGGGTTACTGCCCTCCGGTGTGGCCTGGGTATGATGGGGCTGGAGCTGATGATGGAAGCAGCTTGTTGTACGGATTAGCTCAATGAATTGAAAAGTAGCATTGGCATAGGGTGCTGCCTTTCCAGTAAGTCAGTTAGTCTTGTTTTAGGTGCCTGGTAATTTATAATAAATGCTGTTATTGTAAAGTAGAAATGCCCAGGAACAACAATCACACAAGTTCACAAAACATGAGTGCTGAAGCAGTTAATGAGCAGCAAACTGCAATCTGTCTGTAAAAGCAACATCAGAACTATTTGTCAGGTGATTCTTGGATTGGGCTTTCATGGCTGATAAGCCACACACAAGCCGAAAATCACCATGTGCAATGCCAAGTGTCAGCGGAAAACACAACCGTTGACCTTCAGAGATTTTAACAGTCTGATGGATGAATTTGATTTGGCAGACTCGAGGAAGACTTTCCAAGGTTTAATTAGTTCATTTTCCATACCTGCTTAATCCAATTCGGGGAGCACAAGGCTCAAGGTGGGAATCAACCCTGGACAGGGCACCAGCCCATCGCAGGGGGCACAATGACAGTCCAATTGTGAGTAAAGCAAGGTTTGTAAAGAAATGGTTTACCAAGAGCATGACTGGCATGCACAGAACCCCGACTCCGTATTTCCATAAAACAGCAACAAAGGACCATCTCCATATTGCCCTTGGTTTTGGAATAAGCTATTCATCAAGTACAGTACATATGGATGTTCAGGTGTTCATGTACATTTGCCCATGTCTCTGCCTTATCTCAGTACAAGACACTGTTCTGAGCCCAGTCTGTGTTAAAAGGGAGCTCTTGAAGATGTGCTTTTGAACTATGTAAATAACTACATAAACAGTGACACTGGGCTTGTGCTCAGTGAGAAAAACACTCAACACAAAGGCAAACAGAAAACAGAATGACATCTGGCTGTGCCCACAGCACAGGGTAGAGCAGGAAACATTTCCGGTCTAATAAGTATGCTGAGCTCTGTTTGGAATTACATCCCTGCCCTGCGTGAAGCTATACCAGAATAACACAAGTTTGTGGACCGGAACTAAGCTGCTAATGGAGAGGCCAGTGAGCCTGGAGGCTGCACATCACTGAGTTGTCGGCTAGGAGAGGGCCAGCGGGCCATGTCGATACACAAGCAGCTTGTAAAGGTTTCACCTATTTTCTGAGCATCATGTTCCCTTATTCGGACAAATTAGAGTCACAGCTTTTTCTGTCACTCGATAGACATTACAGGATAATCAATGAATTTCAGCCATGGGAGCTGGGGATGGGATGTAATCATTTATTAATAGTGTGGCTCATGAGGATTTCCCTCAGTTCCCTATTTTTTTTTGCAATATTAAATATAACTTTAGGAGGCAGAACTACAACGTAAATATAATTCTACTAAGCAGTAAACCTTTACATTTGGGGTATAACTAACAGAGTTCCAAACTGCGCTCAATAATCCCATACTCACGCAGTCACACTATTTTATAAAGCAATCATATATCACTGTGTTCCCCTAACATGACCCCAAAAGGCTTTACAGCGCAGCACCAAAATGTGCTGACCTAAAAATAGTGTCTGGATATTGCATTTAAATGTATTGCAAAGGGTCCTGTTATGTTCAAAGAGGCACCGTGCAAAAATATCTCATTTTCTTTGCATATTTCCGAGGCCGTTGATATTAATAATATCAGCCTGCTTTCAGAAATGAAATTCATTCTGCCTGTGTGTGAGGCGTAAGCTGAGCTTAGAGCGAAGGCTCTTAATCAGCAGCCTGCCTCTCACAGATCTGCCTGCCTTTCTCAGTTTACGTTTACCCATTCATTCACATCAATGCCCATGGGGAACAACAGACAAACAACCAATTACTCTTTGAATTTTTGTAGGTATAACCTCTTGCTTATGGTTAGCCTCATGTGTTTATGTTTGTGTATGGGCTGTCTCGGTTTTCTTGAAAATGTCTTAGGCTACCATTAAGTTTGGTTGTTTTAGCAATGGTATAATGACCACATATATCATATTGCCGATGATTTGACCCAAACATTTGGAGAAACTTGTCACTCTTTTCCATTTTCATTCCAATCTTCATGAGCTTTACCAGTTCCTTTACAAAAACGTGGTTTCTTGGCTGCTTCCAAAAAGACCATTCCTGATCAAGCTTCTTCGGACTGTAGAAGGATCAACTTGGCATCCTGATGAAGTGTCAGGGGAGTTCACACTAAATACTTGTCCCTGTAGTCTATAGAAGCTGTTTTTTTTCTTCTGATTTTTATTTCGTTTTTTTAATACTGCATATAAATGTCCTATATTTTCTGGTTGTATTCTAATAAACTGAGACTAAAAGAGACTGAGAAATAATAAAATATAGTCAGTATGCCATTGCAAAAACAATGGAATATCTAATCTTATTGTGGCCTAAGACTTTTGCACAGTACTGTACACAGTGGTGCTTGAAAGTTTGTGAACTCTTTAGAATTTTCTATATTTCTGCATAAATACGACCTAAAACATCATCAGATTTTCACACAAGTCCTAAAAGTAGATAAAGAAAACTCATTTAAACAAATAAGACAAAAGCATTCTACTTGGTCATTTATTTACTGTGGAAAATGATCTGATATTACATATTAGTGAATGGCAAAAGTATGTGACCCTTTGCTTTCAGTATCTGGTATTACCGCCCTGTGCAGCAATAACTGGAACTAAACGTTTCCTGTAACTGTTGATCAGTCCTGCACACCGGCTTGGAGGAATTTTAGCCCATTCCTCCGTACAGAACAGCTTCAGCTCTGGGATGTTGGTGGGTTTCCTCACATTAACTGGTCACTTCAGGTCCTTCCACAATATTTCGATTGGATTAAGGTCAGGACTTTGACTTGGCCATTCCAAAACATGAACTTTATTCTTCTTTAACCATTCTTTGGTAGAACGACTTGTGTGCTTAGGGTCGTTGTCTTGCTGCATGACCCACCTTCTCTTGAGATTCAGTTCATGGACAGATGTCCTGACATTTTCCTTTAAAATTCTCTGATATAATTCAGAATTCATTGTTCCATCAATGATGGCAAGCCATGCTGGCCCAGATGCAGCAAAACAGGCCCAAACCATGATACTACCACCACCATGTTTCACAGATGGGATAAGGTTCTTATGCTGGAATGCAGGGTTTTCCTTTCTCCAGCCATACCACTTTTCTTTTAGACCAAAAAGTTTTATTTTGGTCTCATCCGTCAACAAAACATTCTTCCAATAGCCTTCTGGCTTGTCCACATGATCTTTAGCAAACTACAGATGGGCAGTAATGTTCTTTTTGGAGAGTAGTGGCTTTCTCCTTGCAACCCTGACATGTACAACATTGTTGTGAGAGAACGTTATGAACATCATGAACATTAACATTAGCCAATGTGAGAGGCCTTCAGTTGCTTAGATGTTACCCTGGGGACCTTTGTGACCTCACCACCTATTACACACCTTGCTCTTGGAGTGATCTTTTTGATCTTTTTGGTCGACCACTCCTGGGGAAGGTAACAATGGTCCTGAATTTCCTCCATTTGTACACAATATGTCTGTCTGTGGATTGGGGGATTCCAAACCCTTTATGTGATGGTTTTGTAACCTTTTTCAGCTTGATGAGCATCAACAACTCTTTTCTGAGGCCCTCAGAAATCTCCTTTGTTCATTCCATGATGAACTTCCACAAACGGAAAATAAATAAATGACCAAGTATAATAATTGTGTCTCATTTGTTTAACTGGGTTCTGTTTATCTACTTTTAGGACTTGTGTGAAAATCTGATGATGTTTTAGGTCATATTTATAAAAAATTCTACAGGGTTCACAAGTTTTCGAGCACCACTGTAGGTTAACCACTGTACATTTGACATTAACGATATAAGCTGGCCATAAAGACAAACACCCCCCCCCCCCCCCCAAAAAAAAAACCAAAAACAAAAAATAAAATACATTTACTCATTTAATCTCATACTCCAAATCTAGTAGTTCAGTCATGCCACATGTAAGTTTTACTGTATGTATGTTGGTGAGTTTTAATTAAATGGTGCTTGTAGCATGGCCATAGTTGCAAGTCTGTTTTTTCAAGGACCCAAGAAAAAATTCCAAAAGAACAGCCAGAGAGGCCACAGTGAAAAGGAAAAGCTATATATTACATATATTAAGGCAATATATTACAACGTAAATGTGATGTATACATATATACACGTGAAGCTGTCCTTACTCAAGCCATTATTTGGATTACTACTTATAGTTTTATTGTAGTAATTAAACCTAGGTGACAGATTAAATAGGGGTCAGTGGTTTTCAGTCAGCAAAAGTGCTCTTCACAATCTGGGAGCAGACAATAAAATGCTTCCAGTGGCTGACTCAGACTCTGTAAACAGGAGGCACACAAAAGGGATTCTTATCACCTATATGCCATAGGGTTTCCATTGAAATTGTTATTTATGGTGGTTGATACTGAGGGGGAATGCTTGTACAAACAAGTCTTTCCTCAAGGGTGCTTCTAGCACACAAATGCAGTCAGTCAGTCTATGTGCATTTTTTCAGAGTGAGAACGTCAGGACTGTAGTGTAACAAAGCGTATCAACGGTGTGCTGCAACTTCTCTGACCTTATTTGCCATAAAATTCAAAACTGTTTTAAGAAGCCGTAACAGACAACAGGTACTAGAATGCACTCAGATAAGTGTTGGGGGTGGTGCAGGAGTCAATTTAGCCTACTATTAAGAGTCCTGTGGAGTCTTGGAGGTGTCTCCAGCATGTCCAACTGTCCAATTGGCTGTGTCTGAGGGGAAAGAGGTTGGATGGAGTTCATCTCTTCACCCCTGCAGCAGCAGTCACATTGGCCCCATCAGCCTATCAAGCATTGACAAAGTTGTTGGACAGAGTCAGTGAGTTCAATCAGATTGTCTGCATGGATTCCCTCTCATCATAGATATCTGAATCCTGACAGTGAAAATAAGCAGCTTTTGGTCACAAAGTATATGTAGGCCCTCCTCCTCTGCTGGGGGGAGCAATGCACCCAGCAGGAGATGTCCAAAAGGCTTGGGAATGGGACATGCCAAATTGGGAGAAACAGAGGAATATTCCATTTTTCCCATTATCAATACAAAACCTATATCAAAGCTTTAAGTAATGAGCTGCCTGGTAATGATATAATACTGGCAACATGACAGTAATGGAGTCAACTCTGTGCAAAGTATTTATATGTGCATGATGTTTTTGTGTCACTCAATATCACATGCACTAACGGCAAAGAATTAAATACCAAATCAAGCCCTGAATTTCAGGCAAATTCACAACAACATTAATCTCAGGATTAGTGCCAGGGGAAGTGGTGGCTCACTGGTTAAACTTACTGACCTATTGAACAGAAGGTTGAGTGTTCAAATCCCAACCCTGCCAAGCTGCTATGTTGGACACTCAATTGCTTTGCTTACACCTTGTAACACTATAACGGTTGTTAAGTCTCTCTGGATAAGGGTCTGCTAAATTCTGTAAATGTGCATCCCATGAACATAAAATAGTCGTAACACAAAGGAGAACACTATTTTTCCCTATTTTAGGAATACTATGTTACTTCAGACCACACATATGATTCAAGAAATACATCCATCACATTACGTTAAGACACCATATCACTCCAACTTACCATATACCCATGGCTCCCATTACTCTCCTTAGTGATAGTGTTTCCATGGCCAAATGGCTAATTTGAGAGCTTAATTGCAAAAAGTGTGGCATGCTTTGACTGTGGTCTTATCAACTAGAGACAGCACCGGTCTGAAGGCTGACAGCTAAGTGGATAAATGATACTACATGGCATTAGAAGCAATGCAAGACAGCAGGACAGTTGATTAAAAATTGCTAATTAAAATCTGGATTGAAAAATAATGCTTTCTGTCATCTTTATTAAACCACTTTCTAAACATAATGGGTAAAGGAGACGTTTGAGGTGACAAATAGAGAATCAGATGTGACCATAAAGTGAAACAGCATACATGTCATTGTGGAATCTATATAAACACTGGGTGGCTGAGAGAAAGACAGAAGCTGAAGACATTCAGAGATTGTTTGAGATAAGCCTCAATGAACCGGTAAACATTATAGAGTCAAATCACTACGAAGCATCCATTTAGCAATCAATGCTTTCCCATAGTCCTGATCACAATAGAAATCTCTGAATAGGGACTCAAGATATCTAATAAAACCTTTATCTTGTTAGAGTCAGACAGGGATTATAGGCTAGACAATGGACTTTTTCTGCAAAGGGGAAAATTACAGTTTCAATCAGACTGAGGCTTGCACTCACACATGTACAGCTGCAGACACAGTGCCAGGAAGTGGTTACACTGCAAAAAGTGCTGTTCAATCACACAGCTCATTATTCAGGCTCTGAGATCTCTCATAAAGCATACAGGCACAAAAACCTGCAATTACACCTCATCAAACATATCTACGGTTCAGAAGGGTGAAAGGAATCAAAACTGGTGGACAGAGATAGATAGTGACCTTTTCTTTCCATTATACATATTGTACCATCCCATTCAAAAGTTCCAGGACCCCTAGTCAAATTACGTGTTTTTGATTTTGTAAAGGAAAATAACTTAACCTCTGTACCAGTTTCCCTGTGTTCTTTAATTCTACAACTATCTTGAAAGCAGGATGCCCACTATAAGACCCCATTTTTTCTGTGAGAGGCTTCATAATTTTAAGGTTTTTGGTTATTGGTTGGTTTCTGTTAAGTGAGACATTATTACATATAGGTGACATTATGGCCAGTTAACAGGTCAAACTTCATTCCAGAAAATGCTCGGATTAACAAATATGCAGTACCAGAAGCTTCTATTCCTATTTTCATCATCTCCAACGGCAAATCTCTACCTTCTTGTATATTCAAAACCCCAC
The DNA here is from genome assembly GCA_025084515.1 of Ancistrus triradiatus. NCBI lineage: Eukaryota > Metazoa > Chordata > Actinopteri > Siluriformes > Loricariidae > Ancistrus > Ancistrus triradiatus. The sequence continues at coordinate 16,119 of JAJAGP010004175.1, read as the reverse complement.
TGGAAGTGACATCAGCTTAATATAGTGCACTGGTCGTCCTGCTTGCCTGGTATCTCCTGCGTGTCCTGTCTCTAACGTACCTCCATGGGAAAACATATTCTTTACTGTCTCCCAGCTGTTGGTTCTAGCACAGAAATGAAATACACATGTCAATCACAAATAGAGAGATTATGCACAGATTTCACAATTCATCATAGAGTAGCGAGTTAGTGGTTGGAGTAGCATGTTGGGGGATTTAAATACCCCATATGTTATAACAGAGGTTAGGACCATGGTTCCCATTCCGGGGTCTGGGCCCCTCTTACGGGGGTGCCAAACATCACTAAGAGTGCACAAGGTCTTGTCTGCTCCGAGGTGCTCTGAGCATGTCAAAATACAATTTGCACATGCTAAACCCCCGGTTTAAGATAATAGGAGTTTGATAGTGTGGCTTACATCATTTAGCAGATGTTCTTTTCCAGAGTGACTTACAACTTATACAAGTTTACAGAACTCAAGCTCAAGGACCCAACAGTGACAGCTTGGCATTTGCACCCTGGACCTTCTGGTCCACAGTCCAGTACCTTAACCGCTAGTCTACCATAGTCCTGGCTTGACTGTCCCACAGGCTTGACTGTATCCGTGCCCACTGTTCCTCAAACACAGAGAAATAACCGCTGATCATTATGTTATCTAATACTCACACATTTGTGATAAGGTGGAAAATGGTGTTTATTTCCTAAATCTATTCAAGGTGGATGTATATAGTCTTGAATATCACAACTGAAAATGCCCCATTTAAAATGAGCTCGGAATGGGTTAAAGTGCTTGGGTGGATTCAGGTGGGCGTTTAGAGGACCTTCAAAATGGTTCATAATGAAATTGCTGAACCTGGGGGTGGATGGAGATGGAAAGGATGCACTCATCCATCTTTGGTTTCGTTCACTGAAACCTATCAGGAAATCATCCTCAGTCTCTCATGTGTTCTCTCATGCCCTGTATGCCAAGCTAGAACCCCCCCCCCCTTGAATCTCTCGAGACTGCTGATCAGATGGGTCCGTTCTCATTATGGTCTTCATGTGGCAACTCTGTGCATTGGAAATAGAGCCATTAAAGCATTCATCGCGTGCTCTGTATTAAGCATGCACCGCTACTGTGAGTTGGTTGAAATGGAGAAGAATAGAGCTGTAATGGAAATTTCAATGACAGGTCATAAGGCTCCCTGTAGTCAAAGCAAGTGTGCAGGTTCTGTCATAATGATAATAACATGCTGCTGGTGAGCATTGTGAATGTAGTTATTACACTCAGTGAAACACCAATTCACAACACAAACTTTTGCACGACCTCTATTAAGACTGCTGATTTTACGACAAAGCTGCAACAAACAATATGAAAACTGTACGAGGCGTGCGTTTGGGTAAATGATTACAGCTCATTCAGTGTTAATTAGGCATGCTGTGTTATACTGCACATTGTAAAATGTACGCTGGTGAATTGTTGAGCAATCTACAATCAACCCTGTGTTTGCACAACCCTGCTCTTATATTGCGCCATTTTTTTAAAGTTATATTTTAGTTCCTTTGATTAGCTCATGTATTTAGGCCCTATACATTAAAACAGACTAAACACACAAAAGATCCAGAGAGTTAACAAAACTTTTAACTTTCACACCGTAACAAATTTAAGTGCATTCAATTATAGAAATTGTCCACAATTTACAAACCTAAACAATAATTACTGCATCTGCAGTATATGCATGATAATTTTCTAAGTTTCTGCACGGAGTCCTGGGTTTGGTACATTTACATTACATTTACATTTAGCAAGGATTTCTGACAGAATATAAGAACTGCTGCTAGACGTAAGTATCAAGTCGATACGTTTTCTCAGTGCACACAACTGTAATAATCACCCATGCGACATAGACTCTATTAGGTAAAGTTACACAGCTACATGCACTGTGCTGTGAACCATAAGCAGTGAAAAGGAGTGCGTATGTGCACGCTAGTTTTCTTCCTCTAAAAACACCACAGCCTTGCACAACATGGTCAATAGTCAGGTCAATAAATATAATACCTTTCAGAGAAAAAACAAGTTCATTACAGAGACAGCAGCATTACACTTACTAGTTTATGTACCCCCAGGAGACAGCAAAGGGGGTGCAGTGAAGGTGGGACAATGACTAGTGTCTGACAGCTGTTGATGTTTGAGACGCATCAATCAGGAAGGCTTGGCTGAATTACAGAGCACTTGTTTATGGACGTTTAAGTTACAGGACCGTCCTCTCCCCTAGGGCCCTAACATTTTCATGAAGTCTTGCACGGTGGCAGCAGAGGTTTGATGACTCCATCTGCTCCAATCCATTAGGAGCCAAATAAATGAAAATAGCCAGATAAAACCTCAAAACACAAACAGGGGAGTCATTTGTGGCTCTTTCAAGATCAGTAATCGTAACAGGAAAGCTAGAGCATCTGCTCGAAAGCAAACTTGTTTAAGACACGAGACTATATTAGATCTTTGGTCAGATGTGACAATGTCAAGAGCTTAGTGCACCATATTGGGTTGCTCTGGTCCACGAGCGTTTGCTTTAAGACTGCATGGAAAGCCCGGCTTCCCTTTAAAAATTCCATTCAAATGCAGTAATAGAATGAAAAGATTTTATTAATTAATCTTTGTGGAATTCAAAATGTTAGCAATATATCACCACAGTATCACACTTGGTGTTCACTAGGTGAACAGTGCAAACAAGCACTCATTGAAGCCTGTGCACCTCTGGGAGTCTACGGGGCAAATGTAGCACATAAAATAATCTGTCCTTAAACTGTCACTGCACTACTAGGTTCTAAACTACCTTTGAAAGTATCAGCACAAACTAGATTTCATGGATTCAGCTTTAATGACTGAACAGCAGTCCACAAGCATAAGCACATAACATTTAGCAGATGCTGCTATCCAGAGAGTCTTCCTAAATGTGCAAACACTGCAAGTAGTCAAATACCATGCATGTATTCATTACTTGTTAATGATACCCAGATTAAAAGCAATCCTTAGGTTGACACTGACATTAAAAATAGATCATGGAATCAGAAGATCATATGTTACAAACTGCATACCAAACAATAGAACAAAGTCCCAGGCACATACATTCTATTCATTACATCTTCACATCTGATTTCAGGACTTATAAGCATTTAAATAGTGAGTGTGCACTTGTAACAAGCTGACCCATTAGTTGATATGTATTTGGGTTTGTTTGTTGTGTATTTGGTTTATTTAACGTTGCTATCAGCATCAATGGCCATTTTAACAACAGACGCAAGGTTACTTCAAGGCTAGTCATATATATATATCTCTTCAAGAAGTCTTTGGACTGTGGGAGGAAACCGGAGTACCTGGAGTAAACCCACAGGGAGGACATGCAGACTCTACAAAGAAAGGACCCAGACCGCTCCACCTGGGGATCAAACTCATTGCCTTCTTGCTGTGAGGCAACCGAGCCACCATGCCACCCCACTATGTGGGTAAGTTTGTCATTAATTGCTGGGTCAGCATGGCAGTGCTCATTTACACAGTCCCAACTTAAACAACAAGAAAAAAATTTCAAACAATCTTTCAAAAGAAAACATTTAATGCATTCAAACAAAACTTTAGTGCTATCTACAGTACATTTTTAGATATCACTAATCAAACTCTATTATGACTCAATCATAGCTCTGGCACACATAAATTGCCGGGCCTGGGGTGCACTCTTCATGAGCCCACAGTCTGTATGTCACACTAATCCCAAGGCTCAGTTGGACGGCTGTTCTAGAATGGCTGCATGCAAACAAGGCACAGATGCCTATCTTCATCTAATTTTTTGACATGTGACAACTTCACTGAGACAAGTTGTCATGTTTGCAAATCTGTCACATTTGCTATATTGTAAAGAGCTTAGTGCAGGACAGCAAAAGTACAAAACACATTAGTCTGTCCTCTACTAAGTACAAATGTATAATTGTGAAGATCTCTCTACAGGAAAATTACTCCAAAACATTTAATGTTCCACTTTTTTTTACTTCGGAAGCTACAAAGTGGCAAATGTTGTACATGCACATTTCAGCTCACAGCATGGCATGCCTTACCCAGACAACTTACTCCAGCTTGACCTGGTCTCCCCTATAATAAAATACTAAGAACATAAAGATAAAATCAACAGAAACATATGTAAAGAATAAAAGGAAACAGCAACAAAGTATTGTTTAAAGAGGTATGTCTTCAGACTTTTGTGGAAGGGAGAGGGAGTCTGGTCCATTCAGATACTTCTGGGATGTTCATTCCACCAAGACCCGGAAACACCAGGATCTCACATTTAGGGCATGGTTCTGTTTTAAAGAAGGATGTTCCAGATGCCCTGAAGCTGAATACATGCAGCTGGTGTGCAGGTGTGTGGTTCAAGGAGCAGAACATTTTGCTCCACAAACATTTCCTGGGTTAAGCCCCTTAGTTCCACTGAGGGAAAATTGTAATGCTAATCATTCAATGGCATTCAATAAGATAGAGTTACCACATTTCTTATTTACGCATGACAATTCCACCTATGCAAAGATAAAAACCCATCAACAACATACATGGCACATTTGGTGAGGAGGAACTTGACAGAACCCTGACCTTAACCCCTTTGTTATTAACTGGAAGCCTTGTCTTATAGACTAATGTGAGAAGTAAAACCTTTCTTATTCCCTCGCAGCTAAATGAAAGGTCATTTGTCCATTCATGCTCCAAAAATCTAGTGAAAACTCCCTCTTAATATCCATGGTTCTGGATTTGATAACATTTTCACCAATATTATCCTGGTTTACCCTTCTTAAGCTGGTCAGAAGGACTGTGGTAGCCTAGCGGGTAAGGTGCTGGACCATGGATCAGAAGGTCCAGGATTCAAATCCCACCTCTGCCAAGCTGCCACTGTTGGGAACTTGAGCTTGATCTGTAAGAATGGTTCAGTTATAAGTCGCTCTGGATAAGGGCGTCTGCTAAATGCTGTAAATGTAAATGGTCAGGGACACCAAGGTCCAGAGCATCCTGGAATTCACAGGATGCAGGCAGAGGTACAGCTTGGACAGGGAGCCAGTCCAACTCAGTCTTTAATAACCTCACCATTCAGACATTCAAATTGCAATTTCAGCCTAAGATTCGAACCAGGTCCTCAGGAACTGCTGTTCCAGCACCTGGCTCTTACCTCCGAGCCACAAGAGCTGCGCAATAACAATAAGGAGTCACTATATTGTACTGTGCAGCACTAATGAAATTCCAACTGCACCTACTCCACAAAAATGCAATCTCCTAAATCAATTCCCATTAGCCGCTCAGACGTTCCTGCCTACAGTCTGACACAGCACATTCAAAAATGGCGACGCTTGTTTGCAATTCATTTCACCTATCAAATTAGTTCCTCATAGAGAGATGAAATCATTCTGTCCTCTCTTGGACAGCTGCATATGTGGGAGAGGGAGACTGGATGTGACAAAGAGAAGAAAGAGAGAGCAAGCAGTCACCTATATTGGATCAATGCTCCCAACTCACTTCTTGTGCTTCTGTCTTTCATTTTTCCAGAGAATGCACATTCATTTCATCGGAGCATGACGAGCATTCCCATGCAAATGACTGAAAGGAAAAGGGAAATGGAAATGCACTTTCATCGGTTTGAAAAACAGTGAATAGGGACACCTTGAAAAAGGTCATGCACTATTCCGTGATGCAGCTCTTCTTAATACCTTCCATGCCTTATTACTCTACTCCCTCACCCTCCCTTCCTCTTTTCATCTTTATATACCGTAAGTAAACTGTTAGGGGGCTGATGGTTCAGTGCTGTTCCTGCTGAGCTTCTGCTCTTCTAATCAAAGTGTTGAGGCTTGCAGTGCTGACCTCAGGGGTGCAGACTTGCTCACATGCAACAAAGACTTCATCACAGCTCGAGAGACTGCCCATTACAGCTGCCAGAACAACTTTAACTGTTTAAGATTTAGTATGACAATATGTACCACGGAGGGGTAAAAACATGTCTAGAGAACATGTGCTGCAATTTCTACCACGGATGCTAGATCATATAGGCAGCGTAGCAAAACAGTGTTGCTTATCACAAAGTGAAGGATTGTTTCACCCAATTTTCATCTAACAAGGAAGCATGACTGAGGAGAATGAGATTGCATGCACATGGCAGTCCTCCCAACCGACTGAGCTCGTAATTAAACGCAGCAACACAGTGTTCAGGTAAAAAAAAAAAAAAGAAAAAAACTAAAATGATGCAGAAAACCACCTTCTATCACCTCAAAATATAACCTATTCATGGTCTATATCTACTGTACCCATAATGTGAATTCATTATTAAAAGTCACATAACGTCCATGATACATTTGAATAAATTGCACGTTATACTATCTGGATGTTGTCCGTACATGTACAGTAACTGTACCTTGCAATGCTATATGGAACACTGAGGTTTACCAGGTATTGACTTAATAGCCAAGACACTGCAGTGCTTCTCATATACTGATTTATTTAAAATCAAAATCGAAGATCTAATCCAGAGAGTCGGATTTAACACAACAACTACTCTATATATACAGCACATTAGCACTACTATACTACATAGCCAAAAATCTATGGACATCCAAAAATTATGCTAAAAAAATGGATATTAATATGAAATTTGTCCTCCTTTGGTAATACAACAGGGCTGTCCATTACATTTTGGAACAGGAGAGACAATGATTGTAGGACAGCAAGTCCTCCCTCATATTTGGCAATCCAATTCATCTCAAAACTGTCTGCTGGAGTTAAAATCAGGGCAGTGAGCAAGACAGTCAAATTCGCCCTCAGACTTGGCAAACCATTTCTTTATGGACTTTGTTTTAGGAGGGCAGGACATCAATTTGACAAGCGTGGAAACCTATGAAAGTATCATATTCAGAGTCACTTCAGTGTTCAGTACAACGCCTTCTGCTTCAACTGGCTATATAAATTCCATGCCTGTGTGCTTCAGATTATAAACCTGCAAGCACTGAGGTTGAAATAAGAGACTACTAATTTGATGGAATGTCTACATACTTTTGGCTACGTTGTGTAGACATTCTTATATAAACATAACCATCCACTTCATGGGTTATAGAGACAATATTAATAATGTTAGAATTTCTCCCTTACGTTTACTTCACTGCACTTTACTTTCGTATCCGCTTAGTCCTGGACAGGGTCGTGGGAGAGCCGGTGCCTAGCTAGTACCGTAGGGCACACGCAGGAACAACCCTAGCCATGGTGCCAATCCATCGTAGGTTATGTTTACTTGTAATTATATTTTTTAGTTGGTACTTATAAGAGTACTTTTGATTAGGGGTACTACAGTATATTGCACACTATCAAAAGTACTAGATACTTATGCTTACTCAAGTAGATATTTTAACATTTTACATCAAGTACCATTTTCTTCTTCTACGACTTCGTTTAGTTCCTAGAATTAAAAAAGTCACAGCCGGGGGAAAGGCTTTCTCATACATGGCCCCCCAACTATGGAATAAACTTCCCACTTTCGTTCGAGTCTCAGAACCTCTCCAAAGTTTTAAGTCTAGGCTAAAGACATACCTATTTACACAGACTTTTGACTAGATTTAGACCAGGATGCATGGCTTGGGTCACTGGGGCCGGAGTCTGGAGTCATGTCTGGCCTGCCTGCCTTGTCCGCTAGCCGGGAGTGTCGGGTGGGCCTTCTGGCTGAACTGGGCTTCGGTCCTCGTGATCTTGACTCGTGCATCCTTGCCTTAGAATAAGGGCAGAGCTGGGGGTTCATAGTCAAAGAGTCTTATGGTGATCAGAGACGTTGGGTTGCTGTCTTCTGCCTCCCGTGGGGTTGCCAATGTCTCATGTGATCCCTCTTGGCTGTATTTCCTACCAGTTCTCCTCTTTCTAGCTATGCTGCTATAGCTAATGCTGCTGGCTGGGGGTCTCATGCTACCACCTTGGCATCAGTGATTTGACATGGCAATCAGTGGTTGTTAATAGACACTGTGCTCTTAATCAATAACTAATTACATTTTCTGTTTTCTCTCCGAGAGCTGTGTTCCGGTAACCAGTTCCAGCCCCACACATGATGTTCATCCGCTGTTAGCTCCACTCAAGCTGCTTTTCTCCGTCATCAGCTCCAGCCCATCATACCTGGGCCACTTATTAATGTCGATGTGCATACTTCACATTTTATTCGAACTTTGACTCCATGACTTTAGTTTCGCTCTTAGATTTATCATCTACGCCGCCCAAGGAGGTTGGGTCCCATTTTGAGTCTTGGTCCTCCCAAGGTTTCTTCCTATAACACTCAGGGAGTTTTTCCTTGCCACTGTCGCCCTAGGCTTGCTCAATTTGGGATTGGACGTAGTTATTAGCAGATAATCTAAACTTGTAAAGTTGCTTTGAGACAATGCTCCATTGTAAAAAGCGCTATATAAATAGATCTGACTTGACTTGACTTGATTTTTGCTATTCTATTCACCCCTGTCCATGCTTTATATGATACAGTGTAATGCTAGACTATGGCTTTTGAAACATGAACGTGTGAGGCAATGGCAAAATATCAACTTATTAGTATTCAAACACTTCAAACTTTTTTTATTTGAATGTAGTTTGAATGGCTAATCTATAACTTGGTCCTCATGGGCATTAACAGCCTACAGCTCAAGAGTACCATCTAACTCAAACCATGTTATAAAGGCAAATAAATGCAGAATAGCTACAAATGTAGAACCAACGAGAAAGGAACAATGAAAAAGAATATTCTCTTTGATTTGCAGTGATAGCTACAAAATAGCCATTATATTCTTAACTAGGAGTGTGCCAAGTCTTCTAGTACTGCAATTATTTTCTATTTTGCTTTCTGTGTAATAGCCTACACACTGCTTAATGTTTCGTTTGTTTATTGCATGCTCTTATCCACCTGCCTCCAGACTCAGACTGGATTAATTAAACTAGAGCTTTATTCTTAGATTTATTTACAAAGATTTATTACAAGTGAGACACTGCTATATGAAAAGCTGTGCTAGCAGTGAGGAACTAGAGTGCAATTTCTTATTCGGCCAATAGATTATCTGAAGTCACATGGTGAGAGGTACAGATGTGAGCATTATTTCAAGCAAAAATACACTAAATTGGTAAACATTTGGGGACAACAACAAATTACATCCAAAAACATGGTTCTTACTCTCTTCTAATAAGGCTTTCCACTAGATTCTGGAACGATTGTTAGATTGAACACTGATGTAGGATAATAAGACCTGGTTCACTGTTGCCAGTCGAATTCATTTCAGTGGTGTTTGATTTAGTAAAGGTCAGGGCTCCGTGCAAGCCAGGCAAGTTCTCCATCAAAGTCTGCAAACCATTTCTTTTATGTTTTAGGACTACAGTGCAGAAAGTTGATGAACTGAAGGCCATGAACATGTCACATTTATAGTCACTGAGGTGTTCTGTACGATCCCTTGCTATTTGTACTGTTTGTCTGGGGAGATTCAATGCCTGGAGTTCATCTTGGTGCCCAAGAGGCCGGCCACGGTGTTTTGGCTTCTCATCATGTTTCTGACTTTTTTATGTTTTATTGTCAGTAGAATCCAGTTTGGACTCAATATTTCATGGTACATGCTGCTTAATATCAGGAGAACTACACCAGGTGACCAGTGACTGAAGTTTTTTAATTAATCTGCAGATTTATTAGCTCTGCTCCTGAAGGGTGCTCCCGTGGCTCTCAAGCTGTGTGGAAAAGACAAAAAGAGAGGAAAGCATACTGGAGCACAAGTCAATGCACTCTCCTCTCCCGGGAATATCCCTGCCCAATGTGTGCTCAATTTGTAACAAGAGTAGCAAACTCAAAAATGACTTTTCATTGACATCAGTCTACTGCTTAACAGAGAGATGACCGAACAACGCGATTCCTGATGCTATGGTGGAATTGCCAGGATTTCAGCTGTGCAGAGCAGATCAAGTCCCTGATCTTTTCAGTAAGAAGAAAAGAGGAGGTGTGTACTTCTGGATTAGTCAAAGCTGGAGCAAAGACCTATCTGTCATGTCAAATATATGCTCCATCAATATGGAGGCAATGTTTCTCAAATGTAACCCTTTTCACTCATGTGTTATCCTAGCTGGGATTTATAGTCCCTCCCAGTGGCCAATGTGTATCAGACAAAACAAGAATTAGCAGACACATTGTATACCAGCTTCTGTCAGGAAACTGTACATCCAGAAAATCTATCACCTGCTTCTCCAACAACAAACTATGGTTCAATTCGGAGAGCAGTCAGCTACACAAAGTAAAAGAGAAGTCTGACAGGACAGGAGAAGGGAGAAATTTAAGAAGACAAATGTTTGAAAACGCTGTCAAAGTCTATAAATGACAATACTCCAATAAAAGCAACCAACACATTTTCTTCAGACCATTACAGGCTACCCTCCTCTGCTGTGAACCCAAACCTTCAAAACCACCTAACTGACTTTTAGGGGGTACTCACACTAGGCAGTCGGAACCATGCCCAGTATGTTGAAGCATGCTTAGGCACGCTTAAAGAGGTGGGCTCAAGACCAGTTCAGTTGGACCCGGGAACGACGCGCATGTAGTGTGCTCGCTAACCTTGCCTGAGCGCGGAACACAACATCAGCTGCCTTTGAAAAAATCTTCTTAAACATTCAGCACAAAAAGCTGAAAATCGCTGCGTTGCATGATCAGTAATTTTATTATAAGGCTTCTTGAGAAGGCTGTGTGTCAACATGCACAAAATGACTCCAAAAACAATCCACAAAGTAAGTAGAACCATGAAGTCGGTTGTGCTGTGTGAGCGTGTCTTTAAAGTATGGTAAAGACATAAGCATGCTCGGACCCAGAATGTTTGTGCAATGTGAGTGCAGGCCAGCGGAGGAGTGGGGAGGGGGGACAACTGTTCAAGCCGAGACTAATTGCATACTCACACTATGCCCGGTTGCCTTGGACCATGCCAGAGTACGATTGTCCCCCTCCCCACTCCTCCGCTGACCTGCGCTCACATTGTGATTAAACATTCTGGGTCTAAGCATGGTTACATCATTATGATGCAAGTTTTTTTGGGGAGAAGGCACACTTGTACTGATTTTGTGTCTTTTTTGGAGTCATTTTGGGTGCACTGACAGACAGCGCTCATAAGCCTTATAATAGATTTTATGATTATGCAATGAAGCGATTTTCGGCTACTCGTGCTTTTTATGTCGGGCACAATTAGCGACCAAACTACATGCGTACTGTGCCCGAGTTCAACTGAACAGTGCCTGAGTCCACCTCTGGAAGTGTGCCTGATCATGGTTCGGTGTACCACTCCTGGGCATGGCCCGATCACACAAAAGTCAAACAAAAAGTCCTTTCGGGGTCAAACTTGAGTGTCATACAAATCGCATAGTGTGAGTACTCTCTTACTCGGTCAGCTCTCTGGCTCTGACTCTATGGCACCCAAAACATTCAAACACTATGCTGATCAGATTTCCTTATCTGGATCCACTGCAGTTTGCCTATAGAAGCAGCAGATCTTTTGAGAATGCAGTTATTATTTATTTTACATTAAAGCACCTAGATTCGGACCATTCGGAGATTTTCGGACCATAAGGAGCACTTAAAATCCTTTAATTTTCTCAAAAATCGACAGTGCGCCTTAAAATGCGTTGGCGTCTAAAGTATGAATTAATTCTGGTTGTGCTTTCTGCCCTAGAACCGATTGTAGATGGTACACGGCGCTCATAAATCTGTCGAAAGGTTTTAGCACGGTCTTTAAGTTACGAAGCTTACGGCCACCGTAGTGCGCAGCATTGAGGAGTAATACGGTATGTGCTTCAGCATTAGGGTACGTGCATTCATTCATTCATTTTCGAAGCGGATTTCAAACTCAACGCTATCAGTCACGCAGTACAACATGGACATAGAGCAGCTGCGAGAGAATTCAACATTAACGAATCAATGGTACGAAAGTGGAGGAAGCAAGAAGATGCCCTGCGCCAGGTAAAGACCAAACTGAGCTTCCGACGGAACTTAAGAGTTTTGTTTCATTTCATGCGCTTTATAACCCGGTGCGCTTTATGTATGAAAATAGATCCGTTAGCAGCCGATCGTTGATATTGCGTCTTATAATCCGGTGTGCTTTATGGTCCGGAAAATACGGTAGATTTCTGCACAACCTTAAATACCATTGGCCCTGAGCTCCTACAAGAGAAACTCATCACAAAATAAAACAGTATGTGAGGATCGGTCAGTCACATCTGAACGCCGGTTACATAACACTGGAGCACCACAAGGTTGTATCCTCTCACTTCTTATAGACGTGAGCGGATACAATGCTCTACGCAAACGACAGTGTCTGTAGTGATGCATTTGTAATCAAGTAGCCATAACAACCTCCTGCATAATGCTTTTAAAACCACAAAGACACACATCAAATTCTCCCTCCTCACTCATCCATAATAAATCACTAGTGAGCACTGTCACTTTGTTCAAGTTTCTGGGAGCTACATTCACACGGGATCTCAAATGGAAGATGCATATATCATCCATTAACAAGAAAGCTCAGCAAAGGGTGTATTTCTTCATGTATTCAGTTAGCAAAGTTACATCTACCCCAGGCTACACTGGTGCAATTCTATACTGCCATTAAAGAAAACATCCTTACGTCTGTCATCACTATCTGGTTTGGTACAGCCTCCTCCAAGGAAAAGAAGAATCTGCAATGCACCATCAAGACCACTGAGAAAATCACAGCCTGCAGTCTGCCACCACTTGAAGACCTGTACATTGCCAGGACCGCAATGCTGACCTGCCAGTAACAAGCAATCCTGCAATGTTTTACGAATAATTATATACATTGGTTTCTGCACTACATTTTATGTGCATATGAGTTTCAGCTGCGTTCAGCTCCTATTTTGATCTCTACTGTAATGTACGGTAATAATACAACTGAACACATCTTTTCAGCTTGGGGTGATAGTATTGGTATTATGTTACAATATTCATATACCTGTACCAAACACCAGAAAATTGTTACTACATAAGCAAATAAATTATTCTGATTCTGCTTCAAATTATGGACCTGTGAGTGTGGCTGAAATAACAGAGATACATACTTTTGGTCATATAATGTATACAATACTAAATTTTATACTATGTGATGAAATAATCACATGCTGTGATGCTGTTCGAACAGATCTGCTCATAGAAAACATTGAAACAGGAGGCCCTTGGTTTCTAAACTCCAGATATAATTCCCTGGAAGAGCTGTAAGTGAAACCTGTATGGGAACTGACAGCTCTAGTGCTGTGGTTGGTGGAGGATCATAGGGCTGCGTTATTGAATTTAGCGACTGAGATTTGCGGTCTTTATTTGAGGCTGAGTGATAGTAGTGAAGGGTAATGAGTGAGGAAAGAGCCTCCTGGAGGTTCAGGCACACAGGCACAGCACGAATGAATTATTCACACACAGGAAAGCCAGGCTGTTCTCGCTCTCTCTCTCTTTCTCTATTTAGTCCTCTCTCACTTGCTCCCTTCCACCAACCATTGCTACTTCCTGTCGTTGTTTCCTTCACCTCTTTCTTTTCTTCGCTTCAGCTTGTTCTATCTGTTTCTATCTGTCTCCCGGAGGCCCTGTGTAATATTCACATGTTCGCGTCTTTATTTATTGCCTTGTTTAATGGATCTGTCATGTTTTGCTCTGTTCTGTCTCATCAAGACTCTTGTTCACAATGTCTTACTCCTAACAACATCTCAGTTTTGACACAGTACTGCTTGATTTCCATTATGTCAGCCATTAAGAACTTTTTGTGCCTGGTTCATCTTACTTTTTTTTTTTTAATAACACCATTATCTCTGGCTGCTGATTTCTAGTCTAGACTGGGCTATTTGAAAAGCTGTATTGTGACTGTCTATAAAACGCAGCCTGTAAATAATATCAGATTTAAGTGAATTGAAAAGTATCTCTATCAGTACGTGTGTCAAAGAGGTGTTTTTGTCTGTTTTTTAACATTCAAAACGGATTGGCTTGTTATTTAGAATGACATTAATGTCTCTTTTACACCTCTAATGTTTGAAATGCCAAGCAGACCTTTAAGCTGAATGCCAATTTTGCATTTTAGACCTGTAAACACCGTCAGAAGACTAGAGAAGTGAAGGAAATGACATGATCATCTGTGCATATTAATCATTTTCTTCCAATTCAATAGCACTGAATTGGACAAAAGAATAGGACAGCATTTTCCTCCGTAAGTTGTCTTTTACACTAGGTTTATCATATTGTATACTTTCCATTATTTTCCTTTACCTATATTCTAAAAGGAGTTAACCATATCAACCTCATATCAGACGGACGCAAGTGTTGAGGTTGGAATAGCTCAAGCATTTGCATGGCACTATATGACGATGACCAAGCAAGTGCTAATACATATAGCACACTTGAGAACGCTCTACTGATGCGCTATATTAAAGACAGAATGAATAACAACAGCAAAATTCCTCTAGCTTAGTACTGAATGGTGAACTATTAGGTAAGTGCTTAATAACCACGACAAGTCAGCTTTATTTCTATAGCACTTTTTACAATGGAAATTGTCTCAAAGCAACTTTACAATTTTAGATTATCTCCTAAATTATAAAGCCACTCCCAAATTGAGCAAGCCTAGGGTCCCTAAATATTATAAGGAAGAAACCTTGGCAGGACCAAGACTCAAAGAGGGATTCATCCTCCTTGGGCAGCTTAGATGATATATGTAAGACTATCTAAGTTAACTAAGTTATCTAATTTATTTAATCTAGTTCATAGTAATAGTTTAAATAAACAGAAAGTAAATGAATAATAACAAAGAGAACATATTTCAAAATATAACAATTAAAATGAAATAACAGGTACCGTATTTTTCGGACCATAAGGCGCACTTAAAATCCTTTAACTTACTCAAAAATCGACAGTGCGCCTTAAAATGCGGTGCGTCTAATGTATGAATTAATTCTGGTTGTGCTTTCTGACCTAGAACCGATTGTAGATGGTACATGGCGCTCATAAATCTGTCAAAATGTTTTAGCACGGCCTTGGTAAGTTATGAAGCTCACGGCAACCGCAGTGCGCAGCATAGCGGAGTAATACGGTATGTGCTTCAGCATTAGGGTACGTGCATTCATTCATTCATTTTTGAAGCGGATTTCAAACACAACGCTATCGGTCACGCAGTACAACATGGACATAGAGCAGCTGTGAGAGAATTCAGCATTAATGAATCAATGGTACGGAAGTGGAGGAAGCAAGAAGACGCCCTGCGCCAGGTAAAGACCAAACTGAGCTTCCGACGGAACTTAAGAGTTTTGTTTCATTTAATGTGCCTTATAACCCGGTGCGCTTTATAACCCGGAAAATACGGTAACATGTTAAAAAAAATGAAATATTATGAAGAGTATAATAAAAAACAGTAATCAATCTATGATCATTTGCTGTACTATATTTTCAAAGAATGGTAGTGGTGGTGAATATCCTACATGAAGAAGCATATTTAGAAAATTTCCCTTTTGAAGACAGTTACATAATTTGAACAAATCTCTATTCCTGGAAGTTCAGTATTAATGACTTAAAGGTCCTACACATTATTTCCGTATTACAGAAATCTTAACTCTAGTAGGAAGGTTATCTGCATACTTTAAAAAAAAAAGGTCCCCTTTTTGGTCCCCTAAACTTCTTTTAGTTCCTAGAATTAAAAAAGTCACAGCAGGGGGAAAGGCTTTCTCATACATGGCCCCCCAACTATGGAATATACTTCCCACTTTAGTTCGAGACTCAGACACTCTCCACATTTTTAAGTCTAGGCTAAAGACATACCTATTTACACAGGCTTTTGACTAGATTTAGACCAGGATGCATGGCTTGGGTCACTGGGGCCGGAGTCTGGAGTCATGTCTGGCCTGCCTGCCTTGTCCATAGCTGGGAGTGTCGAGTGGGCGATCTGGCTGAACTGGGCTTCGGTCCTCGTGATCCTGACTCGTGCATCCTTGCCTTAGAATAAGGGCAGAGCTGGGGGTTCATAGTCAAAGAGTCTTATGGTGATCAGAGACGTTGGGTTGCTGTCTTCTGCCTCCCGTGGGTTT
>JAJAGP010004174.1:0-55207 GCA_025084515.1 Ancistrus triradiatus | reverse complement strand
CTGGCGCCAGGCTGAGAGTTCGTAAACGCAACCTAGGTGGGAGAAAGTCGTTAATTTTGCAACAGTCAGAAGAAAATTGAGAAAGCTTGGTGGCCTGGACTGTTGAAACCCCCTTCTTAAGATTAGCACATGAACTTAGTTTATGATTGGAGATGTCGAAGGTTATATGTCTTGTTTGAACAGACGTCCAATTCCGTTGGTTTCAGAAAGAGTCAACCGTTGGAGTCAAACGGTGGGGGGTAAGATCCTGTCCAGATGTTGGGCCTTCTTGCATTCCAAGATGTTGTAAAGTTTATGACTTGTGGAAAAGGGTAGAGAGAGAGAGGGGGGTACGGCTATCACGCTACATAAGCTACACATTTATGTAACCATATAATCATTTACATCTTATATATTTGTATTTCTAATTGTGGTGATGTCACTCGTTCAGACTGCATATATTTGAGGCCTGAATTTGTAGGTGCTTCTCACCCCGAGCTGAGGAAGTACAGGATGTTCTTTGGCCTTGGAAGTGTTTATCAGTCTTGCGGAGTGTGGGTATGTGTGTGCGTAAAATATGTTGTACGTGGACATGCTGTAAACTCCAGTGACTTGGGTTATTTCACATGTTCGTGTGTATAATGAGTATCTGGTACTCAGTCATTTGTAATGTGGTTAATAAGCAAATTTATTGAAAGTGATATTTTTATTCTGTAAGTGCATATGATGAATAACTTTTTTTAAGTTAATGTGTTAGTTTAAGGTATTCTCATGGTCACAGAGATGGTATGGTATGGTATGGTATGGTATTCAATTTATTGTCATTACACATGTACAAGTACAAGGCAACGAAATTTGTTTTCAGAAGAAACAAGAATTAATGAACACATTGGGAAAGAAGGAGAACTCCTTCCAGCACACAAGCGCATAGACATAACATAAACACACAAACTAGCCACTGGTTAGGGATTGGGTATTGGGAAAAGTAACCAACAAGCGACAAGCAGCCATCCGTGTGCGCAGCCGTTACGGCGCGCCCTGCAGACCCGTCGTCCTTGGGGAAGATAAGCTTAGAGTGGAAGCGATTGGTTTTTGGGTAGGGACAAAGTGTTCTTTTCAGTTCGCATTCTTGTGCAGATAGAGTCTGTACAAAGTTCGCGATGACATGGCAGTATACAGCGCCTACTGCCCAGAATGAAAAAAGTCAGTGGATACGGGGTAGGTACGTAGCAAACAGATCCTCAGGAGGAATTTCTTATCAGCAAGACCGTTGCTGATATAGGGAATCCGAAACTAGAAATGGCTTGTTTTTGACTGAGCTCTAAAATTTAACACTCAGAACCAATGTATCTCTGCTGGTTAACCTCCTTTCGCAAATCCGTTAGTCTCTCCATGATGGATTCCATAGTGCGGTTAATATACGCAGTCTGAGTTCCAACGGCTTTGCTCACCATTTCAATCAAATTGGGCAGTTTCTGGGGACCTTTGACAACTGACCCAACTCTTTTCATTTTCCGATACAGCAGGGTAATGCCTAATCCGATCAGCAGAAGCAAATCAAAGTTCCGAATAGATAAACATCCTCGATGTCCTCCAATGAAAGAGGTGCCAGGCACACGACTCTCCACTTCCCCCACGGGTCCATCGCATATCCTGCCATCTGTGTTCCGTCGGGGCATGTGGGTTCCCATGAACCCGAACTTCTCGATGAGAAGATGGTGTCAATAGCATTCAGAGAGATTAAGCATAATCTGGATTTAATACAGTTTATGTAAGAATTGAATACATTTTATATATAAGAATTAGAAATCAAACGCTGCACTTAAACAGAAGGTCATCTTCACTCTTGCACCTGTTAAGGAATGCATGGGAACAGTGAGCTACAGACCTGAAGAAGGGGAAAATAGTGGAGCCATGGGAGGAGTTTTTCTAAAAGTTGGAAAAAACCATGACGTAATGTATAGATCTTGAATACAAGAGCCAGAAAACTGTGGATCGGGGCATCTTTGCGTCGTTGTTATGATGTGTGGTTGTCCTATTGCCTATGCTCATGAGCAGATGTAATGAAATTGTCTGCTTCTCCACGACACTGACTTCAACCGGCTTCTAAAGTCTCACCTTTTCACACAGCACTCAAGTGAAGACTGAAAGTGTACCTACTCATTTATTAGATTGAATCGAAAAAGGCGTCTTATTGTTCCTCTCCTTTACAACTGTTTCTGCTTTTTATCTGCATCAAACCCTAACAGAGGTTTAGTTGGATGGGATTCTTGAGCTGTTGGCCATTTGTACTGTATTGAGTTAATGCCTGCTAAGATGACTGCAATGCACTTCCGTAAGTCGATCTGGATAGCGTGGAGCAATTACTAAGACAGCTGGTATCTGGATAAAACACAGATATTCCATGGTAGATTATGATTTATGAGGGCAATTTCCATTCATGGCCATGAACTTAAATTTTTTTATTGTTTGTTTGTTTTTTGTTATTTTGAAATCTTCCTCCTTACTTTCTTTGAACTTTGTTTCAAATGTTTAAATTGGTGTTCATGCATTGAGCACGGCAAGTCTTCGTATAGGGCCTTATGTCTACATGTCTGTATTGTTTTTGATTGGATGGATGCATCTATCCAAAGCGATAAGAATCATGGTGCCATCTCGTTGCTCCAGGCCAAGGTACCACGTCACGCTAGGGTTTGTTTGTGTTGTCGTCTTGAAGACAGACAAGCTGCAAATGACACAGAAACCAAATCAAATGCAATCTGACCAGTCTGACACTTTTTAACATCCACCAGGGCTTTCAAAACATGTAGAAATTTTAGTTTCAGTTTAATTTGGAGAGAAAAGTCCACCACCTTGCAACAGTCCTCATGTTCAGAGACGCTTTTGACTGGTACTCAAGAGAAGCCTGCATTTAAATTATAGGTAGCATAGATTTACAGTGGGGCAAAAAAGTATTTAGTCAGCCACTGATTATGCATGTTCTCCTACTTAGAAAGATGAGAGAGGTCTGTAATTTTCATCATAGCTACACTTCAACTATGAGAGACAAAATGAGAAATAAAATCCAGGAAATCACATTGTACGATTTTTTAAATAATTTAATTGTAAATCATGGTGGAAAATAAGTATTTGGTCACCCACAAACAAGCAAGATTTCTGGCTCTCATAGAGCTGTAACGTCTTCTTTAAGAAGCTCTTTTGTCCTCCACTCGTTACCTGTATTAATGGAACCTGTCAGACTCCAAACTCAACCATGGCCAAGACCAAAGAGCTGTCGAAGGACACCAGGAAGAAAATT
Source organism: Ancistrus triradiatus (assembly GCA_025084515.1). Taxonomy (NCBI): domain Eukaryota; kingdom Metazoa; phylum Chordata; class Actinopteri; order Siluriformes; family Loricariidae; genus Ancistrus; species Ancistrus triradiatus. The sequence continues at coordinate 51,930 of JAJAGP010004174.1, read as the reverse complement.
GTAGACCTACACCAGGCTGGGAAGAGTGAATCTACAATAGGCAAGCAGGTTGGTGTGAATAAATCAGCTGTGGGAGCAATTGTAAGAAAATGTAAGACATACAAGACCATAGATAATCATCCTCGATCTGGGGCCCCACACAAGATCTCATCCCGTGGGGTCAAAATGATCATCGAAAATCCCAGAACGACATGAAGGGTCCTGATGAATGACCTGCAGAAAGCTGGGACCAAAGTAACGAAAGCTACCATCAGTAACACACTACGCCGAGAGGGACTCAGATCCTGCAGTGCCAGGCGTGTCCCCTTGCTTAAGCCAGTACATGTCCAGGCCTGTCTGAAGTTTGCCAGAGAGCCTATGGATGATCGAGAAGAGGATTGGGAGAATATCATGTGGTCAGATGAAACCAAAATAGAACTTTTTGATAAAAACTCAACTTGCCGTGTTTGGAGGAAGAAGAATGCTGAGTTGCATCCCAAGAACACCATACCTACTGTGAAGCATGGGGGTGGAAACGTCATGCTTTGGGGCTGTTTTTCTGCAGAGGGGACAGGACGACTAAAGTCTTCCGTGTTAAGGGAAGACTGAACGGGGCCATGTGTCGTGAGATTTTAAGCCAAAACCTCTTTCCATCAGTGAGAGCATTGAAGATGGAATGTGGCTGAGTCTTCCAGCATGACAATGATCTCAAACATGCATCATTTCTTCCATCTGCACACACACTTTGTGCTGCTTCCCATGAATGCTCTCACCACAGCCTTCAAGAATCCAATCAAATATTCTCCAGCATGTGAACTTAGTTTTATTGAGTCATGCTCAGTAACAAACACTGACGTTTTAGTAGCATGGTGTTTTCAGTATCCTGTATTTTTAATACTGTGTATTTTATTAAATGTTTTAAATTATAAATAGGTAAATGCATACAACAAGCTATTTTTCATCCAGCACTTGGTTTTTATATTACAATTTTGTTCAAGTGAGTCTTTAGATTTGTTTTTAGATTTGGGTTAGGTGTTGTTAATGTGCTTAAAGAGTGAACTGTATTTAATATCTAAATAAATACTGGCTCTGTATTGGTACTGTTAGATAATAATATTAAGAGGCCAGCAGTTCAGCAGCCCGACACTGGAGGGCAGCGGCAGCCTAGAAAGTGTGCTGGGACTAAAATGGCAGGCCCCAAGCACGAATGCCCTGACAGTGCCCAGCACGTGTGCCGTTGATGAGCCCTGGAGAGAGACACCTGCTCTTCTGGCTATATAAGACAGTCTGAAAGCAGTGCCTCACGTCGCACCTTTTCTTATATTGTAGCGCTGCAGTGGAAGGTGTTAATTCGTTAATTCGCAAATTCGTTCTGCTCACATTTCATGAATGAGGCACACAGAGTATTAAAATTATCAATTTGCATAATGTTGACATCTCATTTCTTCATATTGCCAAAATAAAAACAGTCATACTATGATTATGAAGGTGTGATTTAAAAAAATATAGTGGATTTAACTGAAAAAGTAGAGTTTTAATTTTTATTTTTAATAACACTGTCTCTGGTACATTTCTTACTTAAATTTAGTTTATTAAGCTGTAAAACTCATTGCTTTTCCATTTTTCAATCTCTGTAAAAGCACAAGCACCTTTCCATATTTCACCTATTCACAACGAGGTACTGTAAAACACACTGGTTTAGTCGCTCAATGAAACTTGGTGTAGCATAGACAACCATTTTCCAAGTTCAGATGGCATGACTGCTGTAATTATTCATAATGTCTAGATTGTGAATAATCTGATGATACAATTACTTAACCACACCAGAACATTAGCCTAATCAACCAACGGAATGTTAGTTTCGACACAACAACCCTATTTGTTGTGATTAAGAAATATTTGAAATCGAAATATGCTTTCTAGTTTTTTATTTTTTTTAAATATAGCCTAGTCATTAGTAGGCTATAATTTAAAGAAATCTTCAGATTACATTTCAATACATGAAAATTTTTTATCATTTATTTTATATGCAATAACATTTAAACATACACTATATTGCCATAAGTATTCGCTCGTCTGCCTTCACATGCATATGAACTTGAGTGACATCCAATTCTTAATCCTTAGGTTATAATATGATGCCGGCCACCTTTTGCAGCTATAACAGCTACAGCTCTCCTGGGAAGGCTTTCCACAAGATTTAGGAGTGTGTTTATTTGAATTTTTTACCATTCTTCTAGAAGCAAAAACAACCCCACACCATAATCCTCCCCTTCATCAAAACTTTACATTTGGCACAATGCAGTCAGACAAGTTCCGTGTCCTGGCAACCACCAATCCCAGACTCGTACATCAGATTACCAGACGGAGAAGCATGATCCGACGCTAGAGAGTAGCGTTGGTCTCTTTTTTCCCGGTAGGATCTCTGGCAGCCTCTGCGATCAAGCTGTCTGTCAGCAATGCAGCTTGATTGCGGCAAAAATGATCCACACCTGCTACTTCTGGCTATTTAAGAGCCGTGCCAGTTGTAGTAGGTGTTGGTTCTACCAGCACGCCACTTATGCCCCGATTGTCGCTACGGCGTTTTATTGTGCGGTACAATCGCCGGCGGTTTTTGTGTGTCTTTGAAACCTCACCCGTCTCCCTGCTTTTATATAAAGCTCTCCGCGCTTTTCATTTGTTTTATTTCTTTCATTGACAAGGAATAGAGGACGAGTTGGCTTCATGAAGGAAATCAGTTCCCATAGTGCTGGGAAGCGTGAGGTAACTTCTTCTCAGGGAAGTAGATAGTCTAGGGAGAGCTTTAAAGCACTTATTTTATTTCCATCACGTTCCCCTCTCTATCTGCTTCCACCCTCATGTCTTGGCGCCTACGCTTCGCCTCGCAGTCTGCTCGGACCACGCCCCCTTCTGCAGAGCCGAAGTGCAGTGGGGGATTCCCCCAGGGTTGACATGCAGCGGGGGATTCCCTCCTCCCGTTCCTTTTTCTCCTTTGGTTATTTCTGTAAGCTGTAAGCCTCTGTGCGGGAGTGTGTGAAATAGCTGATTCGCTTAGTTCACTCATTCACACAGAGGCTCACTTATTTCTTGTTATTTATTCATTTGTATTTCATTTATTATTGTTTTATTTCTCTCATTAATTTCAGTTCATTAATACCACCTGGAGCTAACTGCATTTGGGTCCCAAACCTTCTTTTTCAGCTTTAACAGTTCGTCATCGTTTTTTATATGGCAAACCATAACAATTGGGTTTGGTTATGGAAGGCTTAGATGCAGCTGCTCGGCCATGGAAACCCATTCAATGAAGCTCTCTACGCAATGTTCTTGAGCTAATCTGAAGGCCACATGAAGTTTGGAGGTCTGTAGCGATTGACGCTGCAGAAAGTCGGCAACCTCTGCACACTATGCACTTCAGCATCCGCTGACCCCGCTATGTCATTTTACGTGGCTTATCATTTTGTGGCTGAGTTGCTGTCGTTCCCATTCACTTCCGCGTTGTTATAATACCACTGACAATTGACTGTGGAATATTTAGTGGAGAGGAAATTTCATGACTGGACTTGCTGCACAGGTGGCATCCGATCACAGTAAAACGTTGAAATTCACTGAGCTCCTGAGAGTGACCCTTTCCCTTTCACAAATGTTTGTAGAAGCAGTCTGCATGAAATAAAAGTAACATTTTTGTTGAAATTGTCTAAAAGAAATTCAGGGAGTCTGTATGTTGTGTACAATCTTCAGTATGTGCAGCAAGATGCTGCGTCTTTTGTTAGTCTGTTGTGAAGAGCGCAACTGTCTTGGCAGTCGTATGTTGGGGTAGCGGTATCAGAGACATCGACTCAAATACCCTAAATAAACTTTTCAAAAAGGTTGGCTCTGTGCTGAGTATTAATCCTGAGCCAGTAGGAATGGTGGCGGAAAATAGGTCCATTAGATGGCAATGTTGCATTATATTTTCATCCCTCTAGTAATACAGAGCACATTTACTTGTATTCGTAAAATTTTAACTTCTTAGTGAACTTGTTTATAATTTAGTACTTACTCTTTAGTTGTGATGAAGCTAAAGCAGGAGATTTTAATGAATCCAGTGATTGATACTTCATTCTAACTGTTAAGTAAACTCTGTTGGTTAAGAGTATACAGCACAGCTACCAAACAGCTTAGTTTAAGTATAGGTTCCTAACATTGTCATATTCCAGTTTTAGATACTAATACTGTTTTACACCTAAACTGCTCTATTTTTCTCGTCACACTAAACGAAGCTGTGTCCTCGCGCTTGGGGTGGGGTTACAAATCTCATTAAACCATACAACTTGGTGCTGTTTGACCTAAAAAAAGCTAGATTCAACAACCTTGATAATTACTGCACCAAAATTATGTGTATTAATCTGAGAATATGGAAAAATTGTGAATTTAACAGCCTGCTAAAATCTGATTGGTTAATCACTCACTTTCTTAACCGCTTAATGCTGAACAGGGTTGTGGGGGAGCCAGGAGCATAGAGCACAAGGCAGGTGCAACCCCAAAACAAGGTGCCAATCTTTCATAGGGTACATACACACACACACCAGAGCAGACATGCAGAGCAACTTACAACTGTTACAATCCAAAAAAATGCAGGTTAACGGTCTTGCTCAAGGACCCAACAGTGGTAGCTTGGCAGAGATGGGATTTGAACCTTCTGGTCCACAGTCCAGTGCCTTGACCCCTAGGCTATCATAGTCCTCTGTCTGTCTGTGTGTGCATGTGTGTGCGCACGTTTGCGTTTTCAGTACAGGAAATCAGTTTTGTTCTTAATGATTTTGCATACAGTACAATTCTTTATTCTGTTTAAAGAACCTTTTATTAGATTGTGTTTATTCTACATCTCATTGATCACTGATCGTAAACCCATAACATAATGTTTTTAAAAAACCAGTCAGGTCCTGCGAACACAAACATATGTGAGATTTATACTCACTGTAAGATCCGCCGTAAAATAGTTTCCTCTGATATACTGAACATACTTTTAATGGATCCTGTTTTGAAACCACATCAACTATCATGTTTTTAAAACCGATGAGCCAACATAACGAACTTTACATAAATTCATATGATTAAATTGTTTATTGTCGTTCTTCATATCGACTTATATCTCCCAGTTAACTGAACAACTGTTGATGGAGAGCTTTTGGGTGGTGGAGTGAAGGTTCTTGCAGTCATAACTGTACAGGAAGTGATGTCATTAAGAAAACACACAGTACCATAAACAGGAAGAATCTGAAAACACCCATCACCTGTAGAATCCCATAATGTGCATATAGTGTGTATCAGTGCTGTAGGACTTCATTCTGTTCCCATAATCATCTGTGTGTGAGACTGAAATTGGCTCAGTATTGGAACACACATCAGAATCTGTAAGACATAAAAAAACAGATCAGACATGATCAGATATATATTACAATCAGTGTAAACAGCAACCACCCACACACACGCACACCTGTCTAAAGTAACTGTAACTCACTGTAGTTTTTCCAGGTTATAGTGTGGATCCTTCTGTAGATCTGACAGTAGATTCACTCCTGATTCTCCTGATTCATTGCCAAACAGGTACAGCTCTCTCAGGTGTGATGAGGTGTTTGATTTCAGAGCTGAAGCCAGAGCAACAAAACCTTCATCTGTAATACAACAGTAACACAACCTGCAGAGAGAAGAAAAACTCACATATCAGCTCACATAATAACAGATGAATGATGAACAGAGAGTGTTACGTCTTGTGAATATCAGAATATGACATTATACATACTTACAACAGTAACACACTCCTACACTAGGTATGAGAGATATGGCCCTGAAATAATATCACAATTTTTCAGGGTATTTTTGCGATAACGACATTCTTGATGGTATGACAAAACACTGAAAAATATTTAATAAATTTCAAGAACATACAATTGTAACAAAAAAATTGTTCATTTCATTTAGTATAAATGTAACAGTTTCAAACATTCAGTAGAAACAAAAACATATGTAAATATTTGTATATTTTTTAAACAACAGTAACTCACCAAGACTCTGATTTTGTATAAAATAATGTAACAAAATAAATAAAATTAACAAAATGCAACTTAACAAAAATAATAATAATTAAAGTGCAGAACATTTACTGCATGCATATAAACTGCAAACATAAACTATTATGCAGAAAAATACCCTTACAGCTTCACAGTAAATAACAAAACAAATACAAAATATACTGCCTCCAAAAAAGGCGTGATGTGCAAAACATACACCTTCATTTCTGAAATGCTAACAATTAGAGGCTGAAAAAAGTTTTCCAGGTATTTGTCAAGAACACAAGCATATTCACTGTAACAGGCTTCAGTTCTAACCTTGTATGTGCTAAAAAGCCTTTCAGAGGCTGCACTGGTAGCTGGGATGCACAGGTATTTTATTTTTTTGCTAAACAACTAAATCAAGGAAAGTTAACCTTCCATCCCACAAGATGGTCACACTCACTGTCCTCTGTAAAACACTGTAACTAGCTGTTTATCTCTGCTTCAATTCTCTCCTTTTCAGCCTTGTTAGGTACTGTCCTCTTGAAAAAGCTTCTTCTTTAGTCGCTTTGCATCACGTACTGTGCCTTAGAAGCTTGTAAAAGTGCTATTCTGCCCTGACAGAAAACATTTCATGTTTTGAACTGCTTTGGCTTTTATGACCTGGAGCTCTTCTGGGTGTGAAAGCATGGGTCAAGCATAGTTGCCAGACTTATCAGTTTCTCAAACACAGGGTCTTTGTATTTGCTGTTCCAGTACTCCAGTAAAATACAGTTTTTATAGTCTTGGTGAGGTCTGTGCCATTCTCCTTCATTTGTAGAATGTCACTGTTAACACCAGGATTCTATAACTACTAGAATTACCATAGCCACCATTTTGACCTGTTGGCATTTGTGTGCTTATTTAAAATATAATACAGAACAAAACTGCATTTCCCATGTTGAATGTCAGAACGACAATAATACATTTTATAAGATTTGATCATTATTTATTTACTGATAAAATGAAGTGTGCAGTACTAGTCATTTTTGTTCCATGGACTTCATGAGGGCTGACATGCAGCTAGAGTTCTCGCAGTCAACACAGACCTGCTCTGTACAGCTCCCACAAACTGCTTTATGACATTTTCCACAAATAGCTTGAATTTCATTTTCCTTGCCTATTGTTTCTATTCACTTGACACTGCTTCTTTTTTCCCCACAATCTGCTGCTGTGGTAGTCTGAGATAACGGAGTGACAGTGGTGCGTGTCCTGTGTTGGTTGAGCTTTCAAGTCATCCATAAGTAGTTCATTTCCTAATTTTAGAAAGCTGTATTTCTGTAGTTGGTAAATCAAAAACATGATTTTTTTTTCTGAGGTAAACAATATCCACATTGTCATGGTAACAACCAATGTGCTGGAATGGTATGAAAAAAGCTGGCTTGGGGAGATAAGACGCTATTCATAAAGTATACTTGTCAAAACTATGGTCTCAGCATACAGTGCATCTTTAAATTCTAGAAGAGGATCAAGAGCTTTGTTTGTGGTCCTTGGGAAAGTAACTCGTCTCAAGACATCAGCTGCACATCTTCCATTTGCTGTGAATGTAGTGCACTGTCAAGCTACGATAAGGCTCTGTAGTAATTTTTGACCATATGTTCGTGGTCAACGCACAGACATCTGCATGAGACAGTGAAACTGCTACCTTATTATGGCATTTTTCATACATATGCGGGAGTGCTGTCTTTGAAAAATATTGTCTTTCAGGGATGCTATATCTATGATCTAGCTTTTTAATAAGCTATGTGAAATCTTCCTTCTCAACTGTTTGAATTGGCATCATATCTTTAGCCAAACAAAATGTGATGACTTACAGCTTTCGAAAGATACCGTGGCACTATGCTGAGTCACTGTCTGCTTGAGTTAGAGCTCACATTGGCTGTTGAAGTCTCTCTGTGGCATTTTGACTTTCCTTGTACTTGTCTGGGTGCTTCTGCTTAAGGTGGTGAAACAAATTAGTTGTGGTTCTGCCTTTTGTTGCATATCTTATATATTATCGTGGTTTGTTGCTGCATGATGTCATTACATAAACAAGTCAGAATACCACTGTTATCACATTATGGATTTTTTTAATTATTAAAATGAAAATTGTACTGGTATTGTTGCGAAAAATACAGTGGGGCAAAAAAGTATTTAGTCAGCCACTGATTGTGCAAGTTCTCCTACTTAGAATGATGAGAGAGGTCTGTAATAATAATCATAGGTAAACTTCAACGATGAGAGACAAAATGAGAAAAAAAATCCAGGAAATCACATTGTAGGATTTTTAAAGAATTTAATTGTAAATCATGGTGGAAAATAAGTATTTGGTCAATAACAAAAGTTCAACTGCAATGACAGATGTCAAATGTTTCCTGTAAGTCTTCACCAGGTTGGCACACACTGTAGCTGGTATTTTGGCCCATTCCTCCATGCAGATCTCCTCTAGAGCAGTGATGTTTTGGGGCAACACTGACCTCCACAAATTTTCTATGGGGTTGAGGTCTGGAGACTGGCTAGGCCACTCCAGGACCTTGAAATGCTTTTTACGGAGCCACTCCTTCGTTGCCCGAGCGGTGTGTTTGGGATCATTGTCATGCTGGAAGACCCAGCCACATTCCATCTTCAATGTTCTCACTGATGGAAGGAGGTTTTGGCTTAAAATCTCACAGTACATGGCCCCGTTCATTCTTCACTTACCACGGATCAGTCGTCCTGTCCCCCTTTGAAGAACACAGCCCCAAAGCATGATGTTTTCCACCCCCATGCTTCACAGTAGGGAGGGTGTTTTTCTTCCCTCCAAACATGAGTTGAGTTTTTACCAAAAAGTTCTATTTTGGTTTCATCTGACCACATGATATTCTCCCAATCCTCTCCTGGATCATCCATATGCTCTCTGGCAAACTTCAGACAGACTTGGACATGTACTGGCTTAAGCAGGGGGACACGCCTGGCACTGCAGGATCTGAGTCCCTCTCGGCATAGTGTGTTACTGATGGTAGCCTTTGTTACTTTGGTCCCAGCTCTCTGCAGGTCATTCATCAGGACCCTCCATGTAGTTCTGGGATTTTTGCTCACCGTTCTCATGATCATTTTGACCCCATGGGATGAGATCTTGCGTGGAGCCCCAGATCGAGGGAGATTATCAATGGTCTTGTATGTCTTCCATTTTCTTACAATTGCTACTAGTTGCTAGTTGATTTATTCACACCAACCTGCTTGGCTATTGTAGATTCACTCTTCCCAGCCTGTTGCAGGTCTACAATTTTCTTCCTGGTGTCCTGCGTTAGCTCTTTGGTCTTGGACATGGTTGAGTTTGGATTCTAACTGTTTGAGGCTGTGGACAGGTGTCTTTTATACAATTAGCGAGGTAAAACAGGTGCCATTAATACAGGTAATGAGTGGAGGACAGAAGAGCTTCTTAAAGAAGAAGTTATATCTCTGTGAGAGCCAGTAATGTTGCTTGTTTGTGGGTGACCAAATACTTATTTTCCACCATGATTTACAATTAAATTATTTAAAAATTCTACAATGTGATTTCCTGGATTTTTTTTCAGTGGCTGACTAAATACTTTTTTGCCCCACTGTACGATATGGCACACCCCTATCCTACACAAATAAATAACAGCTTCTAAATGAATTACAGAGGGATTTTATGTATCCACAGTGTGAAAGTGGTGATCTTACTCCATTACACACAATACAAATATCTCTCTCTCTCTCTCTCTCTCTCTCACTCACTCACTCACTCACTCACTCACTCACACATGGTCTTTAGATTCAATCAGAATGAGTATAAACAATGGGTCAGCTCTTAATTCTGGGCTCTAAATACAGATCACATCAGATTTCTAGCTTTCTGAAGTGAGATAAGAGAGATACCAATAGGACTCTCTGAACCATCAGGACTCACGATAATATCTCCAGGTTACAGTGTGGATTCTGCAATCCAGCAGAGAGAAGCTTCACTCCTGAATCCTGCAGATTATTGTAACTCAGGATCAGGTGTTTCAAACTGGAGGAGTTTGAACCGAGAACTGAGGACAGAGCTGCACAACTTTCCTCCGTTAGATTACAATCCCACAACCTGTAAGAGAAAAAATTACACATGAACACACACACACAGACACAGAGTACAATAATTTTGTACTCTTTTTTATTACCGGTGGGTTCCTTTCTTTCGCTGCAAAATCATAATTTGAGTCTATGGGAATACTGGCGGAGTCAATGCATTCATAGCATATTTTTTTATTTGTATTGGACGACTGACTGAATCATTCAAGCCCATACCTTCAGTCTGCACCCCACAGCACCACCCGAAGCTAAGTGCCTTTCATTAATTCATTGATTTAACATGGCTTCTGATGTGTGTGTTCATAATGCTGAGTGTGGCATGTTTAGTCATTCTTCCTCCATCATTAGTGTTAATTTGATTTGTGATAGGTGTAGACTAATGGCTTGTTTGACAGAGAGGATTTAAGTTTTCAAAGCATGCATGCAGACATTAGAGAAGGCTAGCTCAGCTTCTAGCTTAGCAGATCTGGATGCCACAGGCGTACATAGTGCTCTCGCTCTTGCAGCGCCCTCATAGCAGGGCAAATGGATAACAGTTCAGCTACTTAATCCTAAGTCTAAGGCTAGCCTACGAGAGTGCCACTCTTTACCTGTTCTATTAATGAACTCAGGTACTAGCATAGCTGCTAAGCTAACTGCAGCCTGTGTTCTGGAGCATTCAATTCCTGTTTTGCTTTCAGTTCGCTCTTATAACCTAACCTTTTTAGAACCTGTGGAGACTTATTTGCACTAGGAATACAGCACTAAGTAGAAAAGAAAAAAAAACATTATAAACATATCAGACATCTTCTCTAAGCAAGGATATTGTGAACCTGAATCACCGTGTACTGAATCATGAATCATTAATTGTGAATCAATTTTAGACTGAAACGAGTCATGTGACTTGACTCATACAAATTTAAACAAGTGCAGTGAGTACTGAGAACCTGACGATGACCGAGACAAATTTTTCTAGTCAAAATGCATAATTGCTTACACACACTCTGTCTCACTGAAACGTGGACTAGACCAGAATGAATATATTGCCTTTAATGAGAGTTTGCGACAGAGAACGCTGAGAGAACTGACGCGAGGATTTCGAGGATCTGGCAACCCAGACTGATTCTCCGTGGTTGCACACAGGACGCATGCCGTTTCGTAGCTGTTAGCAGCTTATTACCTTTGAACTATTTTAATTCCCGATCGCATCTGTATCATATATATAATCGTGTATATATAGTAGGTTTTTACAATATCTTAATTATTTTATTCTCGTACCGGCGGCTTATATTTTTTTGCCGCTAATCGTTATTTAGTAAACTTTACAGGTTACCGGCTTGTGTTGTGCCATTAAGCTAATTACCCCAGAGTCTTTCTGAGACTTAGTTTTTTTGTGACGGTTTTTTGTCAATTACTTTTATTAACGCTTTAATCGAGCATGCATTGGACCATCGCTGCAGCTGAACCAGATCTTCACTCGGTCACCCCACAACACCACCCAAAGCTAAGTACCACCTTAATTAATTGTACTAACATGGCTTCTGCTGTTGTGGCTTGTTCCCTGTGCCAGTGTGGGCATGTTTAGCTATTCTTCCTCCTTCATTAGTGTAACTTTTACTTGTGATAGGTGTAGGCTTGTAGCCAGTCTGATGGAGAATTTGTAGTTTTAGAGGCGCGCATCCATACATTAGAGAAGGCTAGCTCAGCCCTAGCTTAGGGCAGATCTGGATGCCACAGGTGAAGTTATAGCCCCCGGCAGAGTTCTCGATCAGGGCAATGGGTGACGTTTGGCGACCGTTCGTAAGGCTAGTCCACGAGAGCACCATCTTTACCCTGTTCAGTGTCTCACAGGTTTGCCCTCCTCAGTGAAACACCCACTGCGGCAGGCACCTGTTGAAAAGATCTCTGGGTCAGAGGTGACTCTATTTTACGACACTTGAAACTTTCTACCACCAACCCCTTTAGGGACATCCAGCAGCTAGAGTTCTCTGTATACCCGGAGCCAGAGTGCCAGACATTGTAACGAGCTTAGTGAACTCGAGAGCCGCAGATTCTCTTAGATGTTATCATGTAGGGGCTAATGATATACGCCCTTCATCAGTTAGAGTTTACTAGCCTAATTTTGTAGAGGTGGTTATGGCTGGCGAGGCGATGTCCGATGCTGTAGGTCTCTTGTCCCCATCCCAATGCGGCGAGGTGACCAAGCCTACAGTTCAGGTTATGGCGCTGAACTGCTGGCTGTCAAGTGGTGCTCCTGAAAAACAACGTGGGCTATATAGACAACTGGACAGCTCTTTTGGGTAAGGCTGGCCTTTTAGGATGGGACGGTGTCCATTCCCACTCGGGAGTGCTGCTGCTCATCTCCTGCAACCTTGGCCCTCAGTCTTATGGCCCCCGATTGGTTGGGGCTGACTATCCAGAGCAGGGGTCAGGCAGCAGAAGACCGGCTTAAACCAACTGTCTGCTGGTAGCCATGCACCGTCACCCCAACACACATTTGAAACTGTGTCGTTACCCGCATCTGCCCTAAACGTAAATGCTCTCAAAAAAGTCGTTTTAAATAACAACCTTCATTATATAAACACAGAAAATAGCTTGCCAAGAAATAACAACATTAGACTAATCTAGGATTACTTAACATTAGATCACTTACAAACCAAGCAAGTGATTGTAAATTAATGAAAAAATCCACTGATAAACAGCTAACACACTCGCCTCCTGTCTCACTTAAACCTTGTATTAGACCTATGAATATTGAGCCTTAATGAAGCCTCACCTCCTGGATACAGTCATGCTATCAGCCCTCGTCCTAATGGTCCGGGGGGAGGCATACCACAAATTTTTGACAAGAGTTTAGGTGTTACATTACAGCTAACTCCCCATTACAAAGGCTAATTCCTTTGAAATACTATTCTTATGTGAACTGATCCATCCTATGGAGTCAAACCACACCTTTTCAGCTTTCACTATGTAAACCCCGCCTCCTGGTCCTAACAAAAATTTCTCAGGAATTTGCCTAACTTTCTACGTTCTTTCCTGCGTACTACTGCAACAGATAAGGCTTTAATTGTAGGTTTCGAGTCCATCTTAGAATCCATGGGTAATCACACTCATAATTGATGAGACCAACTCACCGCTGTAATCATACTTTAGATCTAATATTACATTTGGGTATCAATAGAGAGAACCTGATGTTTCCGCAAAGTGATTCGATTCAGATCACTATCTTTTAGTATTTGAGGCTACTCTAATAACATAAAAATCGTTCTGCCCTCGTTATCACACCAAGCGCACTATCACATCGGCTACTCCACGGCGTTTATTAAACGCTCCAGACTTGAAATTTAATACACCTACGGAATCAATCATCTTGAGTGTGTAAATGACCATTAGAATGTGTACTTTGCTCAATCCATCGACACGACGCCCCTGCTAGGTCAAACGTATTAGGGAAAAAAAGGCTGCACCATGGTATAATGACCACACCCGTACCTTAAAGCAAAGAACAAACGGCATTTAGATCGCAATTGGAGACTAGTAAATTTGGAGGTGTTTAAGATTGCTTGGAGGGCCAGCATGGTAGAGTATAAGCATGCCCTCACTAACGCTAATTCTGCATACTTCTTCTTCAATCATAAGAAAAATAAGAATAATCCCATGTTTCTCTTTAATTACAGTCTCAAATTAACAAAAACAAAACCCACAGACAAAAGTGACTCTTCCAGTTCTGTGGTAATTTTTAACATTAATGATTTCTGACTTTCTTTAATAATAGATAGAAAACATTTGACATACAACTCATGCTCAATCACATCACCAAACTGTTCAGGAAGTCACCTTCTAGATGGCAGCACTAGTGAACACCTCTGTTTAATGACTGTAAATCCACACAGAATCTTTACCCCAATTCTAATACTACTTGGCAACTATCCGCAACTGATCAGCTCGTCAAGTCATCAACATGTTTATTAATCCAATTCCCTACACGTCTACTCAAACAAGTATTAATCTAGTGTTAGAGCCAGTGTTAGCTATTTAAATGGCATCATACCTTAGGTTATGTGCCCAAATCTTTAAGTGTTGTCCGTTTAATCAAACGCACTGATTAAAAAAGTCAATCTTGACCCTTGTGTGATAATCTAATTATAGACCAATTCAAATCGACCGTTTCCTGTCCAAAATCTTAAAAAAAGTCCTATCAGGCAGCTCTGGCAGTTACCTTCCAAAGGGAATGAAATTTATGAAACATTTCAGTCTGGCTTCAGGCCCCATCATAGTACTGAACAGTCATTACTTGGGTACTAAATGACTTGTTAATGTCTTCAAAAGGATGTGTTGCTTTTCTTTTCTGTTAGATTTAATTCGTGGCATTTGACACTATAGATCATGAGTTTTAACTAAACAGCCAGAAATACTGTAAGGTTTAAGGGCTCAGCACTTTCTTGGTTTAAATCCTACTTACTGACCGGTACCGTGTTTGTTCATATAAATAATCTACGCTCTCAAAGTGAATTAATGGCGTGCCTCAGGGTCCGTGCTTGGCCCGGTTTTATTCTTCTATACATGCTACCACTAGGCTCAGTTATTCGTAAACTGGCATTCATTTTTTCACTGTCTATGCAGATGATAACACAGCTGTACATATCAGCCAAACCTAATGCAGCCTTACAATCAACAAATCGAGGATTGGGTAAAGAATAAAAGAATTGGATGGATTTAATACTTTTCTCTTACTTAACTCAGATAAAACGAGTTTCTATTAGTGGGACCCAAGCTGTGAAGAGACAGGTTTAGCTACATTATCCTAATCTAGATGGCTGTCCATATTGCCCAGTCCGCTGTAAAAAACTTATGGTCACATTTGATTTTCAGCATCTCTTCCTTTGATGGCGTGCGTCAACCATTAGCAGCATCACCGAATGCTTTCTTCACTTACGTAATATCGCTAAACTTAGAAATATCCTCTCTTAATGTCAGGAACGTGTTCATGCGTTTAAACCTCAAGGTTGATTACTGTAACGCTTACTTACTGGATGGCTCTAGTAAATCTCTAAATAACTTCTTTAGTTCAGAATGCAGCTGCGCGAGTGCTACTCGAACCTAGAAAATTGATCATATCACTCCTGTCTAATCATCACTGCACTGGTTACCAGTCAATTCCGAATTGATTACAAATACTTCTTTTAACTTTAAAGCTCGACATGGCCTGGTCCCCATTATCTGAGGACTCTTGAGTTTTATAATCCAACTCGTCTACTTCTTTCGGCAGGGTGAGGACTTCTTTTAGTTCCTATAATTAAAAAAGTCACAGTCCGGGGGAAAGGCTTTTCTCATACTGGCCCCCCAACTATGGAATAAACTTCCCACTTTTCGTTCGGATTCAGAACAACTATCCAAATTTTAAGTCTAGGCTAAAGACATACCTATTACACATGCTTTTGAACTAGATTTTAGACCAGGATGGCATGGCTTGGTCCACGGGGCCGGATCGGGAGTCATGTCTGCCTGCCTGCCTTGTCCCGCTAGCCTTGAGTGGCGGTCCTGGCTTGAACTCGTGCATCCCGCCTTAAGAATCGGCAGAGCTTGGGGTTCCTAGTCAGAGTCTTAGGTGATCAGAGACGTTGTGTTGCTGGGGGTCTTCTGCCTCCCTTGGGTGCCAGTCCCTCATGTGATCCTCTTGGCTGTGTTTCCTACCAGTTCTCCTCTTGCTAGCTATGCTGCTAATAGCTAAGGCCTGCCCTGGTCTCATGCTACACGTGGCAATCAGTGATTGACATGGCATCAGTGATTGTTCATAGACACTGTGCTCTTAACACTAACTAATTACATTTTCTGTTTCTCTCCCGAGCTGTGTTCCGGGCAGTTCCACCAGCCCCACACATGATTTCATCTGGCTGGAGCTCCACTCAAGCTGCTTTCGTCCTCAGCTCCAGCCCCATCAACCCGGCCACTTAAAATGCCCTATGTGCATACTTCACATTTTATAAATTCGAACTTTTGACTCATGACTTGTTTTCGCTCTTAGATTATCATCTAACAAATCCGCCAAGTAGGTTGGGTCCCTTTTTGAGTCTTGGTCCTCCAAGGTGTTTTCCTAGAACTAGGTAGTTTTTCCTTGCCACTGTCGCCCTAGGCTTGCTCAATTTGGGACTGGACGTAGTTATTAGGAGATAATCTAAACTTGTAAAGTTGCTTTGAGACAATGCTCCATTGTAAAAAGCGCTATATAATAAATCTGACTTGACTTTAATGAAGCATCCCCTCTTAGATATATTTATGTTCAAAACCCTTGTCCTAATGGTCATGGGGGAGCACTAGCCACAATTATTGACAAAGATCTAGGCGTTACTGCTAATTCTCATTACAATGCATCACTATTTATGACCGCTCTGGCCCTTATTCAGAGCTTCCACAGGAATTTGCTAACTTTCTTTTCCAGATCAGCTTGAGCATATAACCAGCCAATTAGAATGTCTGTTTTGCTCAACACTGAATTTGCTCCTGATAGGGTCAATTGCTTTAGGGGAATTAAGGCTAGCACCATGGTATAATGCCAGTTATGTGGTATACCTTAAAGCAAACAGCTCAGAGTGTAGAATGTAAGTGACAACATTGTAAATTGAAGGTATTTAAGATTGTCTGGAGGGATAGCATAGCAGAGTATAAATTGCAACAGTACTGATTTCATGTTCAGATATGAGAAGATAATACAAAATTGTAAAGCTGCTGCGCGACTGCTCCATTGTAAAAAGTGCTATAGAAATAATTCTGATTCAACTTGACTTGACAAGGTAATCGCATAGACAAATCGATTATCATTTCTTTGATCACATGATCTCTGTTATCAGGTTCTCAGTACAGTTTATTTTTTTGTTCTTCAGAAAACCTGGATGTTCTGAGATGCCTGTTTTTCATCAGACAGTGAAAATATGTATTCACATGGATGTTGTTAGACCTGTTTTAGGAGCCCTACTAATTAAAAAAGAAACAGTTAATTGCTTCGTATTTTGCATATATATAAATAAAATACTCACAGAGCTTTTCTGGATGCTTTCACCACTGGCAACAGCTTCAGAAGACATTCCTCTGATCTGTCATATTCCCTCAAATCAAACTCATCAAGCTTCTCTTCTGAGTTCAGCAGCAAAAACACCAGAGCTGACCACTGAGCAGGAGAGAGATTAACTCCACGGAGACAACTGCTGTATCTTCTTCTCCTCACATAAGTTTGTACTTCCTGTACTAGAGATTGATCATTCAGTTCATTCAGACAGTGGAACAGATTGATGGATTTCTCTGGAGAGAGATTCTCACTTATCTTCTGCTTGATGTGCTGCACTGTTTCCTCTTTGCTGTGAGAGCTACTTCCTGTCTTTGACAGGATGCCTCGTAAGAGATTCTGATTAGACTCCAGTGACAGGCCCAGGAGGAAGCGGAGGAAAAGGTCCAGGTGTCCATTCTCACTCTGTAAGGATTTGTCCACTGCACTCTTCAGGAAGTCAGACATTGAATTTTTGAAGTTGGCAAAAAATCCATAAGAATGTTTTGTGAACACATTTGTGTTTTTCAGGAGGAAGCAGAGAAATGCAAATAAAGCAGCCAGAAACTCCTGAACACTCAGATGTACAAAGCTGAAGACCTTCCCCAGGTGCAGTCCAAATTCCTCTATGAAGATCTGGGTGCAGACTCCTGAGTACACTGATGCTTCTGTCACATCAATGCCACACCACTCTCTCAGGTCTTCCTCATAGAAGATCAGGTTCTTTCTCCAGCTGTTGGAAAGCCAGTTTTCCCAGAGCCAGAATGCTCTCTCTGCTCTGCTCAGGATCCAGCTCATATTTCCCATAGTACTTTTGGTCCTTGTGTTTGATCTGAAAGATCAGGAAGTGGGTGAACATTTGAGTCAGAGTTTTGGGAATCTCTCCACCTTCTGCTTTACCCAGCATTCTCTCTAGAACAGAGGCTGAAATCCAGCAGAAGACTGGAAGGTGGCACATGATGTAGAGGCTTCTTGAGGACTTCATGTGGCTGATGATTTGATTGGCCACGTTCTGATGACTGATCCTCTTCCTGAAGTACTCCTCTTTCTGAGGGTCACTGAACCCTCGTACCTCTGTTACCTGGGCTACACACTCAGGAGGGATCTGATTGGCTGCTGCTGGTCGAGAGGTTATCCAGAGGAGAGCAGAGGGAAGCAGATTCCCCTTGATGAGGTTCGTCAGCAGAGCATCCACTGAGGCTGATTCTGTTACATCACATAATCTCTTATTGTTCTGGAAATTTAGAGGAAGTCGACACTCATCCAGACCATCAAAGATGAACAGAACTTTATATAAATCACATCTTATTGATTCTAATTTTTTTATGTCTGGGAAAAAGTGATGAAGAAGTTTCATCAGACTAAGTTTTTCCTGATTGATCATATTCAGCTCCCTAAAAGGAAGTGGAAACATGAAAATTATATCCTGATTTGCTTTTTCTTCAGCCCAGTCCAGAATGAACTTCTGCACCGAGACAGTTTTTCCAATTCCAGCAACTCCTTTAGTCAGCACACTTCTGATGGACTTGTCTTTAAAGAGCTCGTTACATTTGATGGGTTTCTCCTGTGTTGCTGGTCTCCTGGATGCTGTCTCAATCTGTCTGACCTCATGTTCATTATTGATCTCTCCACCCCAACCCTCTGTGATGTAGAGCTCTGTGTAGATCTCATTCAGAAGTGCTGAGCTTCCACACTGGGATATTCCTTCAGTAATTCTTTTACATTTCTCCCTCAGTTTGGATTTGAGTTTTTTCTGATACACTGGGACCATTAACTCTAATAAATATAAATAATGAATAGAAAAATACATATCTTACTTCATGACTATTAAGCAAAGTATAAAATGTAATACTATTATAAACATATTCATTACTAAACTACATTTGTCTGTTCAGTAACAGTAATATAAAATTAAAGATAAAGTTATAAGATTTTTTTATTTGAGCTACTACAAAACTTTAATGATTAGGGTGTGAATAAGTGATTACAAATCTTTTGTAAAGAGCTATTATAAGTATGGATCAATTTCCTTTTCTCTAAAGTTAGTCTAATGTAGTAATTCCGTTATTTAGAGCTCTTACTCTTCTGCAGTGTGTTAGCAAGCTCGGTCTGATTCATGTTCTTCAGCACATGCAGTGTGATTTTCAGCATCCCCTCTCTGACAATGCTCAGATTTTCTTCATCCTTCAGCTGCTTCTCAGAACATGATGGGTAATCTGGAGTAAGCAGCTTCTTGAACCTCTTCAGCTCTTTCTGTAACAGACTGATGACATTATGCTCCAGTTCCTTGTGAAAATTAAACAGAAACAGATCATCATAAGACAATAAGTCCATCAAGAAGTCCATCCATTTATCAATAAGCCCATACAATTATTTATTATTCATTATTATTTATTTTTACATACAGAAAACAACAGATAATGCTACATAATCCAGCTATTAAAGCAAGTCACCATCTCACATTTATTCAATAAAATATTCCTGCTTAAAACATAATAGAAACAGCATGTGTTGTGTTTGGTTAGTGCTGACAGATAATCCTTCAATTTGACATCTTTAGAAAAAAGGTTTACTTACAAAATTGCCTATATGGCCTTGTAGGAAAATTTTTATTTTCTTATAATTACAATCCTGTACTATTGTGTGGTAAATGTATTTGTGTACAAAGGTTTATAGTATGTCATTTCATGGAGACCAAAATGGTGAGACTTACAGCACTGTACAATGCTTGCACAATAATGCACATAACTGGCATTCACTTTTGACCATTTTAGACACCATTTTCCTGGACTGAGAAAGGTAGCCACAGGAACTGAATTACCATCTTAAACAGAGGTGTTTAAGTTCCCAGAGGTGTGATCGTTCCCAATGGTATTTATTCTGCCACAGAGAGATGAGTTGAAATAACTGTTCCAACTGACTGAGACCCATATGATGACTTTGTCAGGTAAAAGGTTTACTAAGTTACAAATGTGAAACTTCAAAGACATCTAAACAGTATAAAACTATGTAACTATAGAAGTAGGTAGAAGTATTGAAGGAGCTACTCACTGAACTTCTTCAGAGGCCGACACTCATTACCATCACAGTTCATTTCAATATAAATTCTGTAAGTTTATATTATTTGTGATTATTCATACATTTTAACTTTCTGTATTTTGTATTATCATCTGTCTTTTGTAATACATTTGTTGTTACTAATTTTTTATATTAGTCTCCAGTAGTCCTTTTGTAGACAGATAATGTACAGTGGGGCAAAAAAGTATTTAGTCAACCACTGATTATGCAAATTCTCCTACTTGAGGGAGGTCTGTAATTTTCATCATAGGTACACTTCAACTATGAGAGACAAAATGAGAAAAAAAATCCAGGAAATCACATTGCAGGATTTTTTAAGAATTTAATTGTAAATTATGGTGGAACATAAGTATTTGGTCAATAAATTTGGTTCAACTCAATACTTTGTAACATAACCTTTGTTGGCAATGATAGAGGTCAAACGTTTCCTGTAAGCCTTCACCAGATTGGCACAAACTGTAGCTGGTACTTTGGCCCATTCCTCCATGCAGCTCTCCTCTAGAGCAGTGATGTTTTGGGGCTGTTGCTGGGCAACACGGACTTTAAACTCCCTCCACAAATTTTCTATGGGGTTGAGGTCTGGAGACTGGCTAGGTCACTGCAGGACCTTGAAATGCTTTTTACAGAGCCACTCCTTCGTTGCCTGAGCGGTGTGTTTGGGATCATTGTCATGCTGGAAGACCCAGCCACGTTCCATCTTCAATGCTCTCACTGATGGAAGGAGGTTTTGGCTTAAGATCTCA
This sequence comes from Ancistrus triradiatus, assembly GCA_025084515.1. Lineage (NCBI taxonomy): Eukaryota > Metazoa > Chordata > Actinopteri > Siluriformes > Loricariidae > Ancistrus > Ancistrus triradiatus. The sequence continues at coordinate 30,988 of JAJAGP010004174.1, read as the reverse complement.
CGATACATGGCCCCGTTCATTTTTCCCTTAACATGGATCAGTCGTCCTGTCCCCTTTGCAGAAAAACAGCCCCAAAGCATGACGTTTCCACCCCCATGCTTCACAGTAGGTATGGTATTCTTGGGATGCAACTCAGCATTCTTTTTCCTCCAGTTAAGTTTTTACCAAAAAGTTCTATTTTTGGTTTTATCTGACCACATGATATTCTCCCAATCCAATCTCCCAATGGGAGTGTGGTAGCCTAGCAGTTATGGTTATGCTCACCGTGCTGCCCCCCCCCACACACACACACAGCCAGCTCTCTACACAGAGAGTTTTCCCACACACATAACGCTCGCTCGTGCTCTGAGTGTTGTGCGTGCCCTTTTTTCCTTCAGCTCAATGTAGAGCTCTGATGGGTTCAATCCCGCTTTTTCCTTTGCCTTTCGTTTTCCTTTTACATCTACCCTCATTAATAATAATCCGCTTTTGTTTGAGATCGCCAGGAAGCGACTCCTCAGTTTGCCCGTAGGCTTATTGCCATCATTTTCCCCTTTCAGGTCACAGAATCCGTGGTGCAGTAGTAGCTTTCCCGCCCCCGGAGACTGTGACTCTGGCTTCGAATCCCGTGACGGGCTGCCTTCAGTAGCCTCCCCGCTCAGTGACGGGATTTCTTTTACGTTTCCCCTCCTTTGGGTGGTTAGGTGTAGACCCCCGCACTTGAGTCCGTTATTTCCCTTTTTTTTCGGTGCGCCTCCCCAGGCCCCCCGTAACAGTACAGTGCGCCCAGTATGGACTCAGCAGGGGCGCACGATATGGACCCAGAAGGGTCCCCACCCCCAGCGGCTGCCGTTCTTCGCCACCACGGCGTTACCCTGGGGCGTCATGAGCAGCAACTCACCCTCCTCACTCAGCAGGTAAGCGGCTCTTACTGAGGCGGTCAAGGAACTGTCTGCCAACCTCTCTGGGCTTCAGGCGGTCGCCCCCCCCTCCGCCTGGTCTGATTCCGCCCCCGATGGTTCCTCCTCCCCCGCCTCGCCTCGCGGGAGATTCCCCCGTCGCCGCTTCCCGAACGCTTTGGCGGGCGAACCTGAGCGCTGCACTGCAGGGGTTTTCTTATGCAGTGCTCGCTTGTCTTTGAGCTGTGCTCATCCCAATTCCCCACGCCTCGATCCCGGGTCGCCTACATTATTTCCCTCCTCTCAGGCCGGGCCCTGGCTTGGGCCACAGCCCAGTGGGATGCCAGGACCTCCGCCTTCGAGGATGAAGAGGCCTTCGCTGAGGCCCTCAAGGGAACCTTTTTTCACCCGCTGGGGGGCCGTAGCGCGGCCTCTCGCTTGGCCCGCCTCATGCAGGGCGCCAGGTCGGTGGCGGAGTACACCGTCGAGTTCCAGACCTTGGCGGCGGAGAGTGGCTGGAATGAGGCGGCCCTCATCTCCAGCTACGAACGGGGACTCAGTGAATCCATGAAGGATGAACTGGCCGTTCGAGACCCCCCCGCCACGCTCGACAACCTCTACAACCTCGCCACCACCATCGACTCCCATCTGAGGCAACGGCCACGACCCCGCGGTCCATCGCAACACCCGTTCCGAAGCCCCCGAACCCATGGAGCTCGGAAGGGCTGGATGGACCCTTCCGGTGGGGCCGATTCCCCGCCCCCTGATGGGTCGGGAAACGCAAGGGCCAGGGCCGGTCGGGGGGGCCGGTCTTAGGCGCATCCGCTCGCCCCCTGTCAGGCCTCACCCTCCCGGTCGTTCTTCGTCAGGGAGGGGGTGGTCGGACCCGCCTCTCCGCCTACGTCGCTTCCGGGGCCGAGGGCAACTTTATCGACGATGCACTCGCGCGGCGTTTGCATCTTCGCGTCGAGGCCCTCCCCAGCCCCCAGCCACTCAGGGCTTTCGATGGTCGGGTCTTGTCACCCATAGGACCCTGCCCGTCACCATGGAGACGGGACTTCACTCCGAGAGAGTCGTCTTTCTAGTCACCCGCATGCCTACTCTCCAACTGGTCCTGGGTTACCCATGGTTACGACTCCACAACCCGTGGATCGACTGGCAAACCCGATCCGTCTATGCTTGGTCCCCCCGGTGCCAGGAGTCATGCCTGCTTCCGCTGTCCACCCCCCATCACCAACCTCGTGTTCGGCAGACGGTACCCGACCTGTCCACCGTCCCCGAACCCTACCAGGATCTGGGGGTGGTGTTCAGCAAAGGGGCGGCCCAAGTCCTGCCGCTGCACATGGAATATGATTGTGCCATCAACCTCCTGCCGGGCACTGCTCCCCCCCGGGGGCGGCTCTTTTCCCTGAGCCGCACTGAACAGGAGGCAATGTGGCAATACATTGCTGAGGCGCTCCAGCAGGGCTTCATACGGCCGTCCTGCTCGCCGGCGGGGGCGGGTTTCTTTTTTGTTGCAAAGAAAGAGGGCACCCTGCGCCCGTGCATAGATTACCGGGGCCTCAACGCGATCACAGTCAAAGACCGCTACCCCCTGCCCCTTTCGGCGACGGCCTTCGAGGCGCTCCAGGGGGCCCGCATCTTTACTAAGCTGGACCTCCGGAGCGCTTACAACCTCGTCCGCATCCGGCAGGGGGACGAATGGAAGACAGCCTTTCTGACGCCCACAGGGCACTATGAATACAGGGTGATGCCTTTTGGGCTGATGAACGCCCCGGCTGTCTTCCAACGGTTTGTTAATGACATGCTCCGTGAGGCTCTGGACCGATATGCATTCGTCTACCTCGACGACATACTTATCTTCAGCCGGTCACTTGAGGAACACATCGGTACGTCCGCCGGGTCTTGCAGCTACTCCTGGAAAACCGGCTATGTGAAACTGGAAAAGTCAGTTTTTCACACCCCCTCGGTCACCTTCTTAGGCTTCGTCGTGTCCCAGGGGTCGCTGCACATGGACCCGGTCAAGATCCAGGCCGTGGCCGATTGGCCCCAGCCCACCTCCCTCCGCCTTGTCCAACGGTTCCTGGGCTTTGCTAATTTTTTCCGGAGCTTCGTACGGGACTTCGGAGCCCTTGCGGCCCCGCTTACCGCCCTCACGCGCAAGGCCCCAGGTCCTTACCGTTGGACGCCGGAGGCCGACCAAGCATTCCGGGTCATCAAGGACCGGCTCACTAACCCCCTGGTCCTCCAATTCCCCGATCCTGAGTAACCATTCGTCGTCGAGGTAGATGCATCCGACATCGGCGTGGGGGCCGTTTTGTCGCAGCGCCTGGATCGGACCGCAAACTCCACCCGTGTGCCTACTTTTCGCGGCGTTTATCCCCCGCCGAGCGTAACTACCCCATCGGGGACCGGGAGCTCCTGGCCATGAAACTGGCACTGGAAGAGTGGCGTCACTGGCTGGAGGGTGCCAAGACCCCGTTCCTGGTGTGGACAGACCACAAGAACCTGGCATACATCCAGCAAGCCAAACGGCTTAACGTCCGCCAGGCTCGTTGGTCTCTGTTCTTCGCCAGGTTCGACTTCACTGTCACCTTCCGGCCAGGCTCGAAGAACATCAAGCCCGACGCACTATCCAGGCAGTGGGACCACACAGACTCCCCACTTCTCCAGGACCCTATTCTCCCGGCCGCCCGGGTGGTAGCAGCCCTCACTTGGGCTATCGACGACGTGGTCACTAAGGCCCTTCGTCGCGAACCCGATCCCGGTAACGGCCCCCCGGGTCGTAGGTTCGTCCCGGCCTCTGCTCGCCCCCGAGTGATGCGCTGGGGGCACGAGGCATCCTTTGCGGCACACCCTGGCCGCACGGCCACCTACAAGCTCCTCCGACAGAGCTATTGGTGGCCACGCATGGAAGAGGACATTAGGCAGTTCGTGGCTTCTTGCAAGGTCTCTGCTCGTAACAAAACCCCTCGCAGGAGGCCCCCCGGCCTTCTTCACCCTCTTTCCGTTCCCGCTCGCCCCTGGTCCCATGTCTCCCTGGACTTTGTCACGGGTCTGCCCCCGTCCAAGGGGAACACGGTTGTCCTCGTGGCGGTTGACCGGTTCTCCAAGGGGTGCAAGCTCGTGGCGCTGCCCAAACTGCCGTCCGCCAAGGAAACGGCAGAACTCATCCTCCGGCTTGTGGCCCGGGTGCACGGGCTTCCCCGGGACCTACTGTCGGATCGAGGCCCCCAATTTATCAGCCGCTTCTGGTTGGCTTTCTGCCGCTCGGTGGGGGCCACGGCCAGTCTCTCCTCGGGGTTTCACCCGGAGTCTAACGGCCAGAACGAACGGGTGAACCAGGACCTGGCGCACATGCTCTGATGTCTGACGGCGGGCAACCCCTCTACATGGGCGGAACATCTGCCATGGGCCGAATTCGCCCATAACACCCTGTGGCATTCGGCCCTCGGCATGTCCCCGTTCGAGTGCCCGTTCGGCTTCCAGCCTCCTCCCTCTTCCCTCGCCAAGAGGCGGACGTAGGTGTCTCCTTGGCGGAGCAGTTCGTCCGCCGGTGCCGACAATCCTGGCTCAAGGCCCGGGCGGCACTCACGGGTAATGCGGAGTCCATGCGCCGTCAGGCGAACCGCAAGCGCAGGCCCGCGCCCTCTTACCGCCGGGGGCAACGCGTCTGGCTATCCGCTCGGGACCTTCCGTTGAAGGGATGCTAGTGTAAGCTGGCTCCTAAGTATGTGGGGCCCTTCAAGGTACTTCGCAGGGTCAACCTGGTCAGCTACCGGTTAGACCTGCCCCCGTCCATGAAGATACACCCCACATTCCACGTTTCCCAGCTTAAACCCTACCTCTGCCAGACCCGTGGCCCGTCCGAGGCTCCCCCTTCACCCCGGGTTGTTCAGGGGTCCACGGCCTATGCGGTCCGTCGATTGCTGGGCTCCCGGCGGGTCCAGGGTAGCACCCAGTACCTGGTTGACTGGGAGGGCCGCGGTCCCGAGGAGAAGTCCTGGGTCCCGGAACGCCACATCCTGGACCGCACCCTAATCCTCGACTTCCGGAGAACCCGTTCGTCCGATCTGGGGCCGTCAGGGGCCGCCCCTGGGGGGGGGTACTATCAGGGGGCGCATTCCCGCCCCTAGGGGTCGCCGCGGGACCGCTAAACGCCGCGGCCGGCCCCCTTTAAAATGAGCTTCCTAATGCCGGCCTTCGGCGCACTGTCTCACTACCCATGCGTCTTTTGAGAGCTTTTTGTCTGGCGTTACCCTTTTGCTAACGGTTAAGGATAGTGGTAATCCCGTGTCGCACAGGAGGCGGGATGTGGTAAAGGCAAAAGCCTTGAGGTAACTGCTAGGGCCTTAGCCGGTTAGGTTAGGGCGAGTTGGGGTAACGCCACTAACCTCCGTCTCTCTTCAGCCCGAGACGCCCGCGGCCATCTTCCGCTTCTCCCCGTTCCCTCGGGACGTTGGTAAGCTCCTGTCGCGGGTCCTGTTGTCTCCGGCGTTTTCCGGTGCTTACCGCACCCCGGGCTAAGTATAGCCTTTCTTCCCCTGGGCTTTGGAACGCGTGCTTTGCGTTCTAGAGACGCGCCGATTGCGCCTGGCTCGCTGAACCCCCGGGCACATGCGCAGTCGCTTGCCACACACACAGCACACACACAGAGCGCAACAGGCACACACACACAGCGTCTCTGTCACACTCAGCGTCGCAGGCAGGCGTGTGCTCACCGTGCTGCCCCGCCCCCACACACCCACACCAAGCTCTCTACAACAGAGATTTTTCCTTCCCACTCACACACTAACGCCGCTCGCGCTCTGAGTGTTGTGGGCGTTGCCCTTTTTTCCGTCCGCTCCATGTAAGCTCCTGACGGGTTCATCCCGCTTTTTTTTCCTTTGCCTTTCTTTTTTCCTTTTAACCCTTATCTACCCTCCTTAATAATAATCCGCTTTTGTTTGAGATCGCCAGGAAGCGACTCCTCAGTTTGCCCGTAGGCTTATTGCCATCATTTTCCCCTTTCAGGTCACAGAATCCGTGGTGCAGTGGTAGCTTTCCCGCCCCCGGAGACTGTGACTCTGGCTTCAAATCCCGTGACGGGCTGCCTTCAGTAGCCTCCCCGCTCAGTGACGGGATTTCTTTTACGTTTCCCCTCCTTTGGGTGGTTAGGTGTAGACCCCCGCACTTGAGTCCGTTATTTCCCTTTTTTTTCGGTGCGCCTCCCCAGGCCCCCCGTAACATCTTCTGCATCATCCATATGCTCTCTGGCAAACTTCAGACAGGCCTGGACGTGTGCTGGCTTAAGCAGGGCGAACGCCTGGCACTGTAGGGATCTGAGTCTCTCTTGGCGTAATGTGCTCGCTCTGCAGGTCATTCATCAGGTCCCTCGGTGTAGTTCTGGGATTTTTGCTCACCGTTCTCATGATCATTTTGACCCACAGGATGAGATCTTGCATGGGGCCCCAGATTGAGGATGATTATCAATGGCCTTGTGTGTCTTCCATTTTCTTACAATTACTCCCACAGTTGATTTATTCACACCAACCTGATTGCCTATTGTAGATTCACTCTATCCAGCCTGGTGCAGGTCTGCAATTTTCTTCCTGGTGTCTTTCAACAGCTCTTTGGTCTTGGCCATGGTTGAGTTTGGAGTCTGACTGTTCGAGGCTGTGGACAGGTGTCTTTTATACAGATAAAAAGGTGTCATTAATACAGGTAATAAGTGGAGAACAGAAGAGCTTCTTAAAGAAGAAGTTACAGGTCTGTGAGAACCAGAAATCTTGCTCGTTTGTGGGTGACCAAATACTTATTTTTCACCATGATTTACAATTAAATTCTTTAAAAATCCTACAATGTGATTTTCTGGATTTTTTTCCTCATTTTGTCTCTCATAGTTGAAGTGTACCTATGATGACAATTACAGACTTCTCTCATCTTTCTAAGTAGGAGAACTTGCACAATTGTCACGCCCCCTTCCAGCGCCACTCCCAACACACGCAATCTGCCTCGCTCTTCCTCGCCCGCCTACTGATCACCTGCACCTGTCCCTGGTTTTGCCTCTCTCTCTCCCTCTATTTAAACCCCATTCAGTTGCCTTTTCATTTGCTACACAACGAGGTTTCATACCTGGTCACCTAGCTCCCGCATAGCCTCTTGCTTTTCGTTGCTGAATAAAGCCTCCTTTGTTACTCCACAACCCGCGTTTGTCTCCTACCTCCCGTCGGCGTTACAGTTTGTGTAGCCTGAAACATGGAGACAGCGGCTAGTGGTGCCGACCTTACCTCAATCACAGCGGAGCAGCTCGCCGAACTCCGCTCCCAGCTCCAGGAAGTGGCTCAAGTGGTTTCCCTCTTGACAGACAACCAACGTTCACTCAACGCGCTGGTTCCCTCTGTTAGGGAGCTTACTCTACGCGTGTCACAGCTGACGCCGCCCGCCGTCGCCGCGGTGCCTCCGGCCTCAGTTCCGCTTCCTCCCAGCCCACCCTGGATGCCGCATTCCGCGTACAGAATCGCCCTGCCGGGGAAATACGACGGCGCTCACTCACCACCAGAATCCGACGCAGCCCGCATCGCTTTGGTAGTCTCCCTCCTCTCCGGTCGAGCCTTGGATTGGGCCACCGCCATCTGGACCCAACAAGGTGAGGAGGCCAGCGATTATGGGCGCTTTCTGATTGCTTTCCGCGCTGTGTTTCAGCATCCTCGCGAGGGACGATCCACCGGTGACGTCTTGCTCACTCTACTCTTCGTTCTTCCAGGCGTTCATCAACGACGTGCTCAGGGACATGCTGGGCCGTTTCGTCATTGTCTACCTAGACGACATCCTGGTGTACTCACCGGATTTTGCCACTCATGTCTCCCATGTCCGCCAGGTCCTCGAGAGGCTCCGACTCCACCATCTCCGTGTGATGTGAGTTCCACTCCCAGTCTGTGCGTTATCTAGGCTATGTGATCTCCCCCTCCGGGGTCACCATGGACGACTCCAAACTCTCCGCCGTTCTCTCCTGGCCCACGCCAACCTCCATCAAACAACTGCAGCGTTTCCTGGGTTTCGCAAACTTCTATCGCCGCTTCATCAGGGATTTCAGCCGTACGGTGGCACCCCTCACCGCGCTTTTACAAGGCAAATCTCGCTCTCTCCGCTGGTCCCAGGAATCCGAGCAGGCCTTCTGCGCGCTCAAAGCCGCCTTCACCCACGCTCCCGTCCTGGGACATCCCGACCCGGAATGCCCCTTCGTCCTGGGGGTCGACGCTTCGTCCATGGGGGTAGGAGCCATCCTCTCTCAGCGTCTCGAAGATCCACCCAAGTTGCGCCTAGTCGCCTTCTTTTCGCACAAACTCACCCCGGCCGAGCGCAACTACGATGTGGGGGACCGCGAACTGCTGGCCATCAAGCTGGCCCTGGAAGAATGGAGGCACTGGCTCGAGGGCTCCAAACACTCCTTCACAATTCTCACCGATCACAAAAACCTGGAATACCTCCGCTCGGCCAAACGCCTCAATGCTCGTCAGGCCCGTTGGTCTCTCTTCTTTTCCCGCTTCTCGTTCTCCATCACCTACCGCCCCGGGACAAAGAACATCAAGGCAGATGCACTGTCCCGCAGCCTCGACTCCGAGCCAGTGGCCCCGGAAGCACCCACGCCCATCCTCCCGGCCTCTTGCACCATCGGCGCTATCAACTGGGACTTCGAGCGCGAGCTGGACGACAGGCTCTCCCAAACGTGCGTTCCGCTTAAGTGCCCGCCAGGCAAGAAGTTCGTGCCCCCCGATCTCCGCGACTGCCTCCTCGCCTGGGCTCACCTCTCTCTGTGTTCTGGCCATCCCGGGGAGACACGCACCCATCAGCTCCTGACGGCGCATTACTGGTGGAAGAACATGCGCAAGGACGTGCACCGTCAGCCTCTCCTCAGGTTACCATCCCCAAACCAACGGCCAATGTGAGCGAGTCAACCAAGAACTGAAAAAATTCCTCCGATGGTACTGCCTCCACAACCCTCACGACTGGTCTCAGTTTCTTCCTTGGGCAGAAATAGCCCAGAACTCCCTCGGCACTCCTCCACCGGCCTCACGCCGTTCCAGTGCGTCCTGGGCTTCCAGCCCCCATTCGTGCCCTGGGATTCCTCGCCCTCGGACTCTCCGGCCGTTGATGACTGGTTTCGCCGCAGCGAAGACATCTGGTGCCAGGTCCACCTCAAAATCTACAAAGCCATCCGCCACTACAAGAGACACGCCGACCGGCGCCTCTCCAGCCTACCAACCAGGAGACCGTGTCTGGCTGTCAACCCAGGGTCTGCGCAGTTCACAGGGAAGTACCCCTTTCTCTCCTCACTTTCTGGGTCCTTACAAAAGTCAAGTCAAGTCAAGTCAAGTCAGATTTATTTATATAGCGCTTTTTACAAAATAACACACCGTATCAATGACATCACCTACCGTTTGCAGTTACCTGCTCATTCACACATCTCTCCATCATTTCATGTGTCGCACCTGAAACTCTGGGTCCCCGGCCCGCTGGCGGAGTCCTCCCCGTCTGACCAGCCTCCGCCCACCGGCCTGCTGGAGGCTCCCACCTACACGGTCCGTCGCCTCCTGGACTCCCGCCGGCGCGGCGCGCGTCTCCAGTACCTGGTTGAGTGGGAGGGCTACGGCCCCGAGGAAAACAGCTGGGTAGACGCAACGGACGTCCTGGACCCCCTACTCATCCAGGAGTTCCATGCCGCCAGGCCTGAATGACCGGCACCCAGGCCACGTGGCCGCGTGGCCGCCCGTGCAAGTCCTCCTCGCTCCTCCGGTCCTCCGGCTCCTGCCGCGCCCCTGCCGGCACGAGTCCTTCGAGGGGGGGTACTGTCACGCCCCCTTCCAGCGCCGCTCCCAACACACGCAATCTGCCTCGCTCTTCCTCGCCCGCCTACTGATCACCTGCACCTGTCCCCGGTTTTGCCTCTCTCTCTCCCTCTATTTATACCCCATTCAGTTGCATTTTCATTTGCTACACAATGAGGTTTCAGACCTGGTCACCTAGCTCCCGCATAGCCTCTTGCTTTTCGTTGCTGAATAAAGCCTCCTTTGTTACTCCACAACCCGCGTTTGTCTCCTACCTCCCGTCGGCGTTACAACAATCAGTGGCTGACTAAATACTTTTTTGCCCCATTGTATATGTAATGAAAGATCTCTTGAAAGCTGTGTAGTTACATATGTTAAAGGTCAACCTCTGTCATATCTAAAAGACTAGAACGTGGCAAGATTCCTGCTGGCACGTTGATAAAAAAAATACTAACTTGATGCTTATTAATATACTAAACATGTTGTAAGGTGTAATACTTGGACGTTATAAGAATAACTTTGTCAGTATAATATACACTGAGTTTGCACGTCGGTATAATCCTCTGAGCTAGAGAAATGTATTAATAGGAGATAATTATTAAAGTTGAATGCCGGGACTCTTTACCCCACACATCTAAAAAAGAATGTGGAGTCAGATATCAGTGATCAGCTCGTCTAAGTCATCAACATGTTTATTAGATGCAATTCCTACACATTTACTCAAACAAGTAATACCTAGTATTATAGAGCCAGTGTTAGTTATTTTAAATTCATCCATTACCTTTGGTTATGTGCCCAAATCCTTTAAGTCTGCCGTTATCAAACCACTGATTAAAAAAGCCAATCTTGACCCTTGTGTGATATATAATTATAGACCAATTTCAAATCTACCGTTTCTGTCCAAAATCTTAGAAAAAGTCGTCTAACAGCAGCTCTGCAGTTACCTCCAAATGAATGGTATTTATGAAACATTTCAGTCTGGCTTCAGGCCCCATCATAGTACTGAAACAGCATTACTTAAGGGTACTAAATGACTTGTTAATGTCCTCAGATAAGGGATGTGTTTCTTTTCTTGTTCTGTTAGATTTAAGTGCAGCATTTGACACTATAGATCATGATGTTTTACTAAACAGACTAGAAAATACTGTAGGTATTAAGGGATCAGCACTTTCTTGGTTTAAATCCTACTTAACCGACCGTTACCAGTTTGTTCATATAATAATCTAATATCGAAGCTCTCAAAAGTGAAGTATATGGCTGTGCCTCAGGGGTCAGTGCTGGGCCTGCTTTTTATTCTCTTTGTACAGCCTGCCACTAGGCATCAGTTTTTCGTAAACATGGCATTAGTTTCCACTGCTATGCAGATGATACACAGCTGTACATATCAGCCAAACCTAATGACAGCCTTACAATCAACAAAATTGAGGACTGTGTAAAGGAAAAAAAGATTGGATGTTATTTAATTTTCTCTTACTTAACTCAGATAAAACTGAGGTTCTATTAGTGGGACCCAAGGCTGTGAGAGACAGGTTGGCTACATCTATCCTAAATCTAGATGGCTGTCCAGTATTGCCCAGTCCGTCTGTAAAAAACTTAGGTGTCACATTTGATTCAGATCTCTCCTTTGATGCGCACATTAGCAGCATCACTCGAATTGCTTTCTTTCAATTATGTAATATCGCTAAACTTAGAAATATCCTCTTTTAATGATGCAGAAAAACTTGTTCATGCGTTTATAACCTCAAGGTTGGATTACTGTAACGCCTTACTTACTGGATGCTCTAGTAAATCTATAAATAAATAGTAGTAGTAAATCTTCAGTTAGTTCAGAATGTTCAGAATGCAGCTGCCCGAGTGCTAACTCGAACTAGAAAATTTGATTATATCACTCCTGTTCTATCATCACTACACTGGTTACCAGTCAAATTCCGCATTTATTACAAAATACTTCTTATAACTTATAAAGCTCTACAGCGCCTGGCCCCACATTATCTGAGTGAACTCTTAGAGTTTTACAATCCAACTCGTCTACTTCGTTCGCAAGGTGCAGGACTTCTTTTAGTTCCTAGAATTAAAAAAGTCACAGCCGGGGGCCTGTCTCATACATGGCCCCCCAACTATGGAATAAACTTCCCACTTTCGTTCGATATTCAGACACTATCCAAAGTTTTAAGTCTAGGCTAAAGACATACCTATTTACACAGGCTTTTGACTAGATTTAGACCAGGATTGGGTCACTGGGGCCGGAGTCTGGAGTCATGTCTGGCCTGAGTGGGCGGTCTTGCTGAACTGGGCTTCGGTTCTCGTGATCTTGACTTGTGCATCCTTGCCTTAGAATAAGGGCAGAGCTGGGGGTTCATAGTCAAAGAGTCTTATGGTGATCAGAGACGTTGGGTTGCTGTCTTCTGCCTCCCGTGGGGTTGCCAATGTCTCATGTGATCCCTCTTGGCTGTGTTTCCTACCAGTTCTCCTCTTTCTAGCTATGCTGCTATAGCTAATGCTGTCGGGGTCTCATCTACACATGGCATCAGTGATTGTTAATAGACACTGTTGCTCTTATCAATAACTAATTACATTTTCTGTTTTCTCTCTGAGCTGTGTTCCGGTGCCAGTTCCAGCCCCACACATGATGTTCGTCCGCTGCAGCTCCACTCAAGCTGCTTCCGTCATCAGCTCCAGCCCCATCATACCCGGGCCACTTAATGCCGATGTGCATACTTCACATTTTATTCGAATTTTGACTCCATGACTTTAGTTTCGCTTTTAGATTTATCATCTATGCCGCCCAAGGAGGTTGAGTCCCTTTTTGAACCTTGGTCCTTTCAAGGTTTCTTCCTATAACACTCAGGGAGTTTTTCCTTGCCACTGTTGCCCTAGGCTTGCTCAATTTGGGATTGGATGTAGTTATTAGGAGATAATCTAAACTTGTAAAGTTGCTTTGAGACAATGCTCCAAAAAGCGCTATATAAACAGATCTGATTTGACTTGATACAGAAGGTAAAATTTGTTGCTGTCTTAAAAAAGAAACATGCACAATAATCACTATCGGATTATAAAATGTTGTGTTTCATGTTTGATTGATTTATTTCCCTCCATAGTCTTTAATCTTCATATCCACCCACACTCAGGACTCACTATTTCGAGTTCTGACTGAGGTATCTGAGGTAAGATGAACACAGTATGAGTCTGTGCACTGTGTAAGCGCACTAACAAAGATTTCATAAGTAGACAAAATGGTCTAAATGTAGAGTGTTTTTTCCCCATCTCTGGAATTCAGTACTGAAATATCTCCACATAAATCATTCCAGAGTACAGAGATAACAGCAGAGAGCTAGGTTAATACATTAAATCCTTAAATCTGCACCAGCACAAGGCATTGAACAAGTGAACAGTGTCTTATCATCATGTATGATTTCATACAAGAATACACTAGAGACACTCTGTGTACAAACCTTAAATATGGATTCCAGCTGACTTCTATTAGTGACTGTTGATTTCTCATGTTGGAATCTGTGAGCAAAACAAAACAACACTGATCAAGAAATACACAGACATATCGAACACTTCCATATTCTGTTACACAATCATTTAAAGATGTCTAATCAATTATAGTATAATATTATAATACATTCATTAATATGCTGAGTGAATTTCATTCAGTGAGACTGACAGAAACATTACTCTAAATCGTGATACTATACTGACCTCAGATCAGCAGAGCAATCTCCATCTTTAAAGTGAAGTGGTTCACCCATAGACCAGTCACTCTTCATGGACACACAGCTGGGTTCAGGTAAATCAGGTAAAACACAAATAAAATAAGGTATAATCAGACTTTACATTTTGCTCATCACACACTCTGTGTTGATCTAATTAGTGCTGCTTAATCAAAGAACTTATGTTCACACTCGTTTCTCACCTGTCATCTTTCTCCTGGTGACTTGTCTGGGAAGTCATGTCTCCTCCTGCAGATTACAACCTGAACACACATGCAGATAAACACATCAGGACAATTAGACTACATTGACAAGAGTTCTGTGAAAGAATTTCACGTGCTGACCTCATTCCAAACTCACTCCTATCTGAAAACAAATGCTTACTTTGTACCTTAATAAATGTTCATATACAGTACTGTAAAAAATGTTAGGCATTTTATTTTTTCAGTTTATATTCTGCTTATTCTTTATTTAGGTTTTAGTGGTCACTGCACTTTGTAGTTCTACTGTTTTTCCATATACATTGTTAGTTCCATTTACAACGGTTCTCTATTGGTCAAGACCCCCACAGGTCCACCACAGATCAGGAACTATTTGTTTGGTGAGTCATTCTGATACTGATGTGGTGTTGGTGTGTTAGTGTGTGTTGTATTGGTATGAGTGGATCAGACACAGCAGTGCTGTTGGAGTTTTAAACACCTCATTCTCACTGCTGGACTGAAACTAGTCCACCTTCTAAAAATGTCCAGCCACTAGCATCTTGTAAACACTGATGAAGGACTAGAGGATGATTAACACAAACTGTGCAACGACAGACGAGATACTTTCGTTACTTTACATCTACAATGTGGACAAATACTGTAGATGTGTCTAAAAGTGCACACAGTAAACTGAACACAGTGTTTAAAAACTCCAGCAGATTTCTCATCCAGCCATACTAGGACAGCACAAAGTATGATACCACCACCATGTCAGTAGCACTGCAATACTATTATAGCATAACAAAGTCTGCAATCAAAACATAATGGGGTATTGGTAAAAATGCAAAAACATCAAACACAAAAATTTTGCTTAAAGCATTTGTGAACTAAACCACAAAACAAACAGACTTCACAAGTTTTACAAACACTCTATACTAGTCAATGTAGAACTACCAAATAGCATCCCAGGCTACTCAGCCCACTGAAATGACCAACAAACAACCAGACGGTAGGTCATCACTTACACACAGTATACAGTATATGCACAGCTATACACAGTGGATAAAATGAGCACTCACTCAGCTTAATACATTATAAACCAATGTTAAAGCACATGATGAGCACTTGTTAACATTTGAAGCACATAAATCCCAAAATAGCATTACTATTACTGTAAGGAGCTGAGTAAGAAGAATTACTACTGGAGTACAATGAATAATTTATAACTTATATTCTTTTTTCCTTAAGTCTGTTTTTTTTCCAGAAACAATTATTTAATAACAAAATGTAATTTATCCCTTTTCATGGCTGTTTTCTCTGGCTTTAAAAAAGGTGCACAAAATTGTTGCTGGAGAACAAACATTTTAAAACTTAAATTCTTCTTTTTCATTTAGAGTTCTTATAAAAAATTTTGGTCAGCGACAACAATATAATAAAATAAAATTACTTCCTTGCCACAGTAGCAAAGGGTCTTACACATATTGCAGTTTTCATTTAGAGAATTAAAATGTCTCCACATGACACGCCTCTTTCTCTGTGCCATGATCTTACTCACTGCAGCCTACAAGTGTCTGTGCTCTGCACCACTGAGTCATATAACCACACAACACCAAAACACAGCAGAGCAGAGAAGCTGTAGCAGCACCACAGTATGCAAGCGAAATGTGAAATGAATGTTTTCACAGACATTTACTTTTTGATGAAATGGTAGATAGGAGAATGTCAGAGAGAGAAACTGAAACAAAAGTATAAATTCCATCATGCTAGTATCAGACCAATACTAACATTGGTATAGATGCTATCAATATTTGGATTGATCCAGCCAGCTCTATTTGCTATCGTAATGTTAGGAAACAGCACATTAGCAGTAATTTACTACCTCCATTGTTCAGAACTCAACCATACACATTTAGTGCATTGAAAGTCAATGGTGCCGCCACTGAGTCCCATGGTTTGTGAGCTCTAGTGTCTTTCTTAGCCTGCCCGGTCCATTTCGGTTTATTTTGACTCATGTACTTTAGCAGTTCAAGTCTGTTCTTTAGTGGGAGCCGCTTTTGGCATGTTTTAGCTCTGCTTTCAAACCTGTTCCCCACTGGAGCTCTTCTGGCAAAGTTAACTTTATTAACCACTATGGCAGAGCATTTTTCATTAATGCTCCAAGTTACCATAGCAGTTTTTAAGAGTCCAAATGTGCTTAAAATGTGGATCAAAGTGAGTAATAATGACGTATCAGGTCTCATGTTTCCTTTATTCCAAAATCCCAGGCTAAAATCTGATCCTGTATCATCACACAGTTTACTTACAGAGAAATGGCATGTTATTAAAGAAGAGAGAGACTAAAGTGTGCTGGTTAATTGCTTAAGCAAAGTTCCTAAACAGTTTTACATCAAGTATTCCAGATTGAGATTCAGATACTCACCGTGTTTCACTCCTAAACTGCTTTTCCTCTCCACACCAAACCAAGTGTGGTTATTTTCCACTTCACACTAAACCAAAATAAGACTTTCAGTTTCACTTCAACTTCCTCAAAGCAGGATCATGTATAGATTCATAACATTCCCATATTGCAGGTTAGGTTCAGATACTCACTGTTTTCTCTGTTTTTTTGACACACTTACACTTTCACATGTTCAGAGCAGGAGGAGGGTTATATACTATCATAACAATAAAATCAGTTTCTTTTTTATCAGTAGATCTGAAGATTATAAAAAATTTTGGGGTAAAACCAGTGGTGGGCTGTACCGTACCATGAAGCAGAATTTCAGGGTTAAGAAGCCAATTTCAAGTTAAACCCTGGTGTATTCATACCATGAACATGGCAATCTGTTCAGCTGGGTAAGTCACTTGGGGAACCTACTCTACACGCCAAACCTGCTCTAGGGCAGACTAAACTGAGGTCATTTACACTGACCATGTACAAAACCTGCCCCTGCCCCCTGCCCCCTGTCCAGTAAAGGAGCTACGAATTATGATGGTGTCACCATTCCTTGAGGATCCTGTTAAACTCTGTGCTTGTATTCTCAAAGCTTCTTAATGGAGTGAGTTTTTATAGACAGGAAATAAACAGCAGTACTTGAAAGTTTGTGAACCCTTTAGAATTTTCTACATTTCTGCAGAAATATGACCTAAAACATCATCAGATTTTCATACAAATCCTAAAAGTAGATACAGAGAACCCAGTTAAACAAATGAGACACAAATATTATACTTCGTCATTTATTTATTGAGGAAAATGATCCAATATTACATATTAGTAAGTGGCAAAAGTATGTGAACCTCTAGGATTAGCACTTGATTTGAAGGTGAAATTAGAGTCAGGTGTTTTAAATCAATGGGATGACAATCAGGTGTGAGTGGGCACCCTGTTTTATTTAAAGAACAGAGATCTATAAAAGTTTGCTCTTCACGACACATTTGTGGAAGTGTATCAGGAGATTACTGAGGACCTCAGAAAAAGAGTTGTTAATACTCATCAGGCTGGAAAAGGTTACAAAACCATCTCTAAAGAGTTTGGATTCCACCAATCCACAGTCAGATAGATTGTGTACAAATTGAGGAAATTCAAGACCACTGTACCCTCCCCAGGAGTGGTCGACCAACAAAGATCACTCCAAGAACAAGATGTGTAATAGTTGGAGAGGTCATAACGGACCCCAGGGCAAGCAACTGAAGGCTTCTCTCACATTTCCTAATGTTAATGTTCACGAATCCACTATCAGAAGAACACTGAATAACAATGATGTGCATGGCAGGGTTGCAAGGAGAAAGCCACTGCTCTCCAAAAAGAACACAAAAGAATAAGGGGTTTGGGACCCAAATGCAGGTAGCTCCAGATGGAAATGGTAGACCAAAATATAAATAACAAAAAGAAATGAAAGAATAAACTCAAAAGAAGCGGGAAAAAAAACTAATAAAGAAAACCCATGCCGCTATTCACAGATACGCTTATGGCGTGGCTCCGCTGGCCCAACGGCGTACGGGACTGCGCATGCGCAAAGCGCAGGATCCTGAGCGGATTCCGCAAGCACGTGCCACACGAACAATGAAAACAAGCGCCCAATAAAGTGTAGCATGGGCGTGGAAAACGAAGAGGACGAAATTAGAAAACTCTGCGTCCTCTTCAAAACACTCCATCGCACAGGGAACTGAAATCCCCCGATCGCGAAGGAAGATCGCGTGAGAGGGAAAGGCAGGGGCAAGGCTCGCAAGCAGTTGTATATATCAGCCAAACCAAACAAAATCAACAGACTCAGTAAGATTGAGGAATGTATTAACGACATAAAAACTGGATGTCTTGTAACTCTCTTCTACTGAATTCAGATAAAACTGAAGTATTACTTGTTGGTCTAAAGGCTGCAAGAGAAAAGTTGACTAATCTAGTGATAAATATTAACGCTTTCTGTCACTTGCTTGCTTGTCACTGTCGGCCCTTTACTGGACTGCAACTATGTAAGGTGTGCTAATGCTTGCCTAGCCCCCATCACTGGGCTCAGTAAAAAGGCCCAAAAATTGCCAAAAAAGCATCGTCATAGATCGTGGTCAATGCTTATATTTACTACTTCCTTCAATTTTATCCACTGTTCAGATTCCTGACCCTCAACCTCAGGACCACGACGAGAAAAGGAAGAACAAACAAGAAAGCCCACCACAGGCTACCAAAAAGACCAGCCTGAGCTTGAGGAAGAGGTGAGGTGAAGAGAGAATAGAGATCAAGCTTTCTAAACTCTACAAGCCTTATTTAATCTTTTTGTTGCTCTCTTTAATCTAAGAATGTAAGAACATTCACTGTAGGATCTAACTGAAGCTAAACAGCTTAACTTTCTGTTAGAAATCACAAGATAAGAATTAAAATAGTTATTCTTATTAATAATGCATAAAAATTGGCTGCAACACAAACACATAGCACTGGTAAGATCTACAGTAATGCTATATCAGGATATTGGGAAGTAGATGAGAAATAAAACCCTACATTTTGAGAATGTATCTTCCACTTCTAAAAGTGCATTGTGCCCCATGGGAGGATTGAACTCATGACCTTCAGATTATGTGACACGCTACCTGGTGTGCTAACGAGGCTCAAACTCAACAGCAAGAAAAGCAAAGTGAGGTTCTTACTTGCTGAGCTAGAACCAAGGTTAGAAATGAATCCCAGTCAAACAAATGAGACAAAAATATTATACTTGGTAATTTATTTATTGAGGAACATCATTCAATATTACATATTAGTGAGTGGCAAAACCATTGCTTTCAGTATCTGGTGTGACACCCCTGTGCAGCAATAACTGCAACTAAACGTTTCCTGTAACTGTTGATCAGTCCTGCACACTGGCTTGGAGGAATTTCATTTACAGCTTCTACAAAACAGCAGTGGCATTCTCCTTGCAACCCTGCCATGCACACCATTGTTGTTCAGTGTTCTTCTGATGGTGGACTCATGAACATTAACTTTAGCCAATGTGAGAGAAGCCTTCAGTTGCTTAGAAGTTACCCTGGGGTCCTTTGTAACCTCACCAACTATTAGACGCCTTGCTCTTGGAGTGATCTTTGTTGGTTGACCAGTCCTGGGGAGAGTAACAATGGTACTGAATTTCCTCCATTGGTACACAACACAGTGGGGCAAAAAAGTATTTAGTCAGCCAGTGATTGTGCAAGTTCTCCTACTTAGAAAGATGAGAGAGGTCTGTAATTTTCATAATAGGTACATTTCAACTATGAGAGACAAAATGAGAAACAAGTCCAGGAAATCACACTGCAGGATTTTAAAAGAATTTAATTGTAAATCATGATGGAAAATAAGTATTTGGTCACCCACAAACAAGCAAGATTTCTGGCTCTCACAGACCTGTAACTTCTTCTTTAAGAAGCTCTTCTGTCCTCCACTCGTTACCTGTATTAATGGCACCTGTTTGACCTCGTTATCTGTATAAAAAACACCTGTCCACAGCCTCAAACAGTCAGACTCCAAACTCAACCATGGCCAAGACCAAAGAGCTGTCGAAGGACACCAGGAAGAAAATTTTAGACCTGCACCAGGCTTGAAAGAAGAGTGAATCTACAATAGGCAAGCAGGTTGGTGTGAATAAATCAACTGTGGGAGCAATTGTAAGACATACAAGACCATTGATAATCTCCCTTGCTCTGGGGCTCCACGCAAGATCTCATCCCGTGGGGTCAAAATGATCATGAAAACAGTGAGCAAAAGGAGGGACCTGATGAATGACCTGCAGAGAGCTGGGACCAAAGTAACAAAGCTACCATCAGTAACACACTACGCCGAGAGGGACTCGGATCCTGCAGTGCCAGGATTGCCCCTCTGCTTAAGCCAGTACATGTCCAGGCCCGTCTAAAGTTTGCCATAGAGCATATGGATGATCCAGAAGAAGATTGGGAGAATATCATGTGGTCAGATGAAACCAAAATCAAACTTTTTGGTGAAAACTGAACTTGCTGTGTTGGAAAGAAGAATTCTGAGTTGTGCCATACCTACTGTGAAGCATGGGGGTGTGAAACCCTCATGCTTTGCGGCTGTTTTTCTGCAAAGGGGACAGGACAACTGATCTGTGTTAAGGGAAGAATGAACGGGGCCATGTATCGTGAGATTTTAAGCCAAAACCTCATTCCATCAGCGAGAGCATTGAAGATGGAACGTGGCTGGGTCTTCCAGCATGACAATGATCCCAAACACACTGCTCGGGCAACGAGGGAGTGCCTCCATAAAAAGCATTTCAAGGTCTTGGAGTGGCCTAGCCAGTCTCCAGACCCCAACCACATAGAAAATTTGTGGAGGGAGTTGAAAGTCCGTGTTGCCCCAAAACATCACTGCACTAGAGGAGATCTGCATGGAGGAATGGGCCAAAATACCAGCTACAGTTTGTGCCAACCTGGTGAAGACTTATAGGAAACGTTTGACGTTTGACTATAAAAGTTTTAACTATTCTGGGAAGGCTTTCAACAAGGTTCAGGAGTGTGTTTATTAAAAAATTTTGACCATTCTTCCAGAAGCACATTTGTGAGGTTGGACACTGATGTAGGATGAGAAGGCCTGGCTCGCAGTCTAAACTCTAATTCACACCAAACTCTCTCCTCCATGTCTTTATGGACCTTGCTTTGTGCACTGGTGCACAGTCATGTTGGAACAGGAAGGGGCCATCCCTAAACTGTTCCCACAAAGTTGGGAGCATGAAATTGTCCAAAATCTCTTGGCCTGCTGAAGCATTAAGTGTTCCCTTCACTGGAACTCAGGAGTCAAGCCCAACTCCCGAAAAACAACCCCACATCATAATCCCCCCCCCTCCACCAAACTTTACACTTTGCACTAGTGCTGGGTGGTATTGCAGTTCAACAGTACACTGGTGTTAATTTTCCCGTGCAGTATGCATTTTTCATATACCTCCATACCAGTGCATAGCAGAAACACAGCTCTAACAAGGCAGCAAATTATAGAATTTCTTTTCGCCGCTACGAGCGTCCACTGCTTTGTACTGTGCTTGGTGATGTAAGGCTTGGATGCAGGTGCTCAGCCATGGAAACCCATTCCATGAAGATCTCTACACACTCACTGTTCTTGAGCTAATTTAAAGGCCCCATTCTTTCACAAATGTTTGTAGAAGCAACCTGCATGCCTAGGTGCTTGATTTTACATACACGTGGCCATGGAAGTGATAGGAACACCTGAATTCAATAATTTTGATGGTTGATTGAACAATACAATGTAAGTAGATCCTCAGAAACATGAATAGAGAAAAGCTGTCATTGTTTCACATAGACTGCACAACCAAGCAGTGAGCACTGAACAGACCAATGAGCCACCTGGTGACAGGGCATGAGTATGAAAACTCCACACACAATAACAGCACTAACCACTGCACTGCCCATCTGTGGTTAAAGCAGAATGAAATTTCAGAAATGACCAAAGCACTACAGTGTCACTTTCATAATCATTTCTCATTGACATCTGAAATATATTATATAATAACATATCAGACTTGGTTAAGCATTACTAACTTACTACTACATGCAACAGAAATACTGTTTTACTTGTCGTTCTACACAAAAATAAGAAAAGCTGCATGAAATCATCAGTCAACAGCAACTGGTTAATGGCGGAAAACATGTCCGTGTGGGGTTTTGTTTGTTGATGATTTCTAGGGGTGTGCATGACTTATTGTGCATGATGGCTGAATTTTTGGGTCTTAACCCTCACATGGGGTGGAAATTTTGAAGTGTTACTGTCACATAAGGACTTCTTAATGTCACGGTTCGCAATATAAATACAATGGCGAACCGTCAAAACTAAATAAGAATGATAGGACCCAAGTGGAGTTAGCTCCAGATGGTTTTATTGAACTGAAATGACAAGAAATAAATTAAACTGAATAAAATAAATATAAATGAATGGATAACAGAAATAAAGTGAGGCTCTGTGTGTGTAGAAAAGCAACGAATGTCCGAGCAGTGCACACACACACACACACACACACAAGACGTCACCGGCGCACTTGAAAAGGGGAGCGGGAAAGAGAGGAGAAATGCTGAGGGAATTCCCCCCTGCTTGCGTCACTGCTGAGCGCACACACGCACACACAAAGCGGCCGTGGGCGTGACCCAGAGCTCCTGCACGCTCAGAGAGGTTAGAAGCGCTGCGAGAGCGCGAGGAAGGGAGGAAGCAGGCAGAGGAGCCAAAGAGGGAAAAATAAAGACGAAATAACGCTCAACCCTAAAAATAAATAAAAAGCGAAGAAACAAAAAATAGGAAATAAAGGGAGCTCTAAAAAGAGCGGAGGATGAGACATGTGAGGTCTCAGAGGCACGGTTTGCCAGCGATTCCCTATTAAAACGCCTGAGTGGGGATCGGAGCTTAAAACACGTGTACCGGGAGTGGTGACGAATGATCCCACACTTGCTTTCACTGGCGAAGCTTTTAAATAGCCAGAGGAAGCAGGTGAGGATCATTAGCTGTAATCAGGGGCGACCAATTACAGAAACTGCCACAGATGCCGCCGGCAAAAGTAACTCAACGCTGACCACTAGCGTCGAGCCGGAGGCAGCTATGACAGTACTCCCCCCAAAGGACGTCGTCCTGGTGAAAAGGGAGGAACAGGGAAGTGGGGCGAGCCTCGGAACAAGGGCCGAGCGGGAGGGTGGGGCAGGCCGTAGGAGAATGCCCACTCGGTTATTGTACGGGGCTGAGTGGCGGCAGAGGCTCGACCGTGGAGTGTGCATGCTCCAACACAGGGCCAAAAGGCGGGGCGAGCCCAGGTACTAGGTCATCAGTCAGAGAGCACTGAAAAAGAGTTGGACTGCCCAGGTTTGTGACTTGATGGCGCTATAAGCTCCTGTACAGGGCCAGGTGGCGCAAAATGCCCAGGCACAGGGCCAGGAGGTGCTAAACACTCTAGCACAGGGACTGACTGCCCAGGTGCAGAGACAATGTGCTCAGTGAGCTCCTGTACGGGACCAGGCAGCGCAAAATGCCCAGGCGTGGAGCTTCCCTGCTCAGACATGGGGCTTATGGGTGCGCCGGGCCCAAGTATAGGGCCAGGGGGTGCTACACACTCCAGCACGGGTTCTGACTGCCCAGGTGCTGAGATTTAAACTTATGCGGCAAGCCCAGGTTCAGGGTTAGGAGGCGCTGGCTTCTGAATTTAACAGCTCAGCGCACTCCTGAACGGGGCTATGCGGCGCAAAGAGCTGCTTTAATAAAGCAGTCCTGGCCGAGAGCTGCTCCAACAGACCAGACAGTCCCGAGGCGGGCTGGACCTCAGCGGGCAGTCCCGAAGCGGACTGGATCTCAGGGGCCTTAATAGACCTCCTCCTGGCCTGGAGGAGGCGAAACTCGGCCTGATTGAGGAGGGCGGCTCGAGCCAATCGAGCTCGTCCTGCACTTCCTCGTTGAGACCAGGGTAAAGTGAGTCATTAGGGCCCGATCATTGAACCCGGAGGGGCCGGCTAAGCCATTGAATTTCCCCACAAACTCCAAGACCGACCTGGAACCCTGTCTGAGATCAAGGATCCCAGGGGTTCTCGGAGAATTAACCCGTGGCCGTGGGGTCCTCTCGGTGCGGGGAATTGGATCACGCGACCGGGGCACAGGGATCAGAGCTAAAGATCGCGGCGCAGGTAACGGTCTGTGTGATCGAGGCGCAGGGGTCGGCGGCAACGACTGGTGCGCAAAGTACCCAGGCGTGGAGCTGTCTTGCTCAGATGCGGGGCTTGGAGGTGCTACAAGTTCCTGTACGGGGCCAGGCAGCTCTAAGTGCCTCACCGTGGAGTCTATCTGCTCAAACACGGGGCTAGAATACGCGGCGGGCCCACGTACAGGCCAGAGGGCGCCATACGCTCTGGCACGGGGTCTGACTGCCCAGGTGCAGAGCTAGAGTGCGCGACGAGCCCAAGTTCAAAGCTGGGGGGTGCTGTGCGCTCACTCTTTTCCTACACGTCTACTCAAACAAGTATTACCTAGTGTTATAGAGCCAGTGTTAGTTATTTTAAATTCATCCCTTACCTTAGGTTATGTGCCCGAATCCTTTAAGTCTGCCGTTATCAAACCACTGATTAAAAAAGCCAATCTTGACCCTTGTGTGATATCTAATTATAGACCAATTTCAAATCTACCGTTTCTGTCCAAACTCTTAGAAAAAGCTGTCCTATCAGCAGCTCCTGTAGTCACCTCCAAAGGACTACATTTATGAAACATTTCAGTTCTGGCTTCAGGCCCCATCATAGTACTGAAACAGAATTAATTAGGGTACTAAATGACTTGCTAATGTCTTCAGATAAGGGATGTGTTTCTTTTCTTGTTCTGTTAGATTTAAGTGCAGCATTTGACACTATAGATGTTTTACTAAACAGACTAGAAAATGCTGTAGGTATTAAGGGATCAGCACTTTCTTGGTTTAAATCCTACTTAAACGACCGGGACCAGTTTGTTCATATAAATAATCTAAGGTGTAAGCTCTCAAAAGTGAAGTATGGCGTGCCTCAGGGGTCAGTGCTTGGCTTTTATTCTCTCTGTACATGCTGCCCCTAGGCTCAGTTATTCGTAAACATGGCATTAATTTCCACTGCTATGCAGATGATACACAGCTGACATATCAGCCAAACCTAATGACGGCCTTACAATCAACAAAATTGAGGACTGTGTAAAGGAAATAATAGATTGGATGTCATTTAATTTTCTCTTATTTAACTCAGATAAAACTGAGGTTTTATTAGTGGGCTGTGAGAGACAGGTTGGCTACATCTATCCTAAATCTAGATGGCTGTCCATTACTGCCCAGTCCATCTGTAAAAAACTTAGGTGTCACATTTGATTCAGATCTCTCCTTTGATGCGCACATTAGCAATATCACTCGAATTGCTTTCTTTCAATTACGCAATATCGCTAAACTTAGAAATATCCTCTCTTTTAATGATGTGGAGAAACTGGTTCATGCATTTATAACCTCATGGTTGGATTACTGAAACGCCTTACTTACTGGATGCTCTAGTAAATCTATAAATAAACTTCAATTAGTTCAGAATGTAGCCGCCTGCTGCTCGAACGAGAAAATTTGATCATATCACTCCTGTTTTATCATCACTACACTGGTTACCAGTTAAATTCAGCATTGATTACAAAATACTTCTTATAACTTATAAAGCTCTACATGGCCTGGCCCCACATTATCTGAGTGAACTCTTAGAGTCTTACAATCCAGAACGTCTACTTCGTTCACAGGGTGCAAGATTTCTTTTAGTTCCTAGAATTAAAAAAGTCACAGCAGGGGGAAAGGATTTCTCATACATGGCCCCCCAAATATGGAATAAACCTCACACTTTCGTTTGAGACTCAGACACTCTCCAAAATTTTAAGTCTAGGCTAAAGACATACATATTTACACAGGCTTTTGACTAGATTTAGACCGGGATGCATGGCTCGGGTCACTGGGGCCGGAGTCTGGAGTCATGTTTGGCCTGCCTGCCTTTAGCGGGGAGTGTTGGGTGGGCGGTCTGGCTGTACTGGGCTTCAGTCCTCTTGATCTTGACTTGTGCATCCTTGCCTTAGATGAAGGGCAGAGTTGGGGGTTCATAATCAAAGAGTCTTATGGTGATCAGAGACGTTGGATTGCTGTCTTCTGCCCGCTCGTGGGGTTGCCAATGTCTCATGTGATCCCTCTTGTCTGTGTTTCCTACCAATTCTCCTCTTTCTAGCTTTCTAGCTATGCTTCTATAGCTAATGCTGCCGGGGCGCATGCTACACTTGGCAACAGTGATTGACATGGCAGAGTGATTGTTATAGACACTGTGCTCTTAAAATCAATACTAATTACATTTTCCTGTTTCTCTCCGAGCTGTGTTCCGGCAGTTCTGGCAGTTCCCGGCCCTACACACATGATGTAGCATCTGATTGGAGCTCCACTGTGCATAAGCACATTTTATTCGACCATGAACTCCATGACTTTAAGTTTTTCGCTCTTGTAGATTTATCATCATAACCCGGCCCACTTAATGCGATGTGCATACTTCACATTCTATTCGAACTTTGACTCCATGACTTTAGTTCGCTCTTAGATGTATCATCATACCCCCCCGGGCCACTTAATGCCGGGTGCCATATTCACTTCTATTCAAACTTTTGACTCCATGACTTTAGTTCGCTCTTAGATTTATCATCTACGCCGCCCAAGGAGGTTGGGTCCCTCTTTTTGAGTCTTGGTCCTCCCAAGGTTTCTTCCTAGAACTAGGGAGTTTTTCCTTGCCACTGTCGCCCTAGGCTTGCTCAATTTGAGATTGGACGTAGTTATTAGGAGATAATCTAAACCTGTAAAGTTGCTTTGAGACAATGCTCCATTGTAAAAAGCGCTATATAAATAAATCTGACTTGACTTGACTTGACTCTGCCAGCTCAAGCATTCAATGTGCTCATGAACAAGGCTAGGTGGCGCTAAAGGCTTTGGCATGGGGTCTGACTGCCCAGGTGCAGAGCTTGAGTGCGCGACAAACCCAAGTTCAAAGCTTGGGGGCGCTGTGCGCTCACTCTGCCAGCTTGATCGTTCAATGCTCTCATGAACGAGGCTAGGTGGTGCTAAAGGCTCTGGCATGGGGTCTGACTGCCCAGGTGCAGAGCTTGAGTGCGCAATGAGCCCAAGTTCAAAGCTGGGGGGCGCTGTGCACTCGCTCAACCAGCTTGAGCGTGTGGTATGCTGGTGAACGGGGCTATGTGGCGCTATAGACCCTGGCATAGGACCGTGGACTTGAGCCGTAAAGAATACTATCCGCCCTCTTCCTTGCACGCTGATTGAGGCGGGTCTCCGCCAACCTGGAAAGCTCGATCAGGTGGTCAAAGGAAGTAGCGGGTGGGAGGAAGCACAGCTCAATGTCCACGTCATAATTCAGCCCTGATCTAAAGGGCTCCATGAGGGCTGGTCCCTGCAGACCGCTCTGTGCGGCTAGGGTGCGAAATTCAGCCACATATTCCTGTACCCCCCGAAAACCTTGAGTGACCTAAAATACATTGATAGGTTCGGGGTCAGGAATAAGTGGCTGGGGATCAAACCAGGCTATGCCGCACTGTAGTCCTGTTTGAACCCTGGGCGAACGCCGGCGGTTATGATGGCGAGGGCTGGGCGATTTGAGAGGGTCAGGATAGGAAAAATCATGTCAGTGACCAGCCGCGACCCGGGTAGCGAAACCCGCCGTCTACGGCGTCTGGAAACCTCCATATTGGAGGTCCAGGAGCTAACGGTGGGTCCCCTGGCTGGTGGGATCATTCTGTCACGGTTCGCAATATAAATACGATGGCGAACCGTCAAAACTAAATAAGAAGGATAGGACCCAAGTGCAGTTAGCTCCAGATGGTTTTATTGAACTGAAATGACAAGAAATAAATTAAACTGAATAAAATAAATATAAATGAATGAATAAAGAAATAAAGTGAGGCTCTGTGTGTGTGTAGAAAAGCGACGAATGTGCGAGCAGCACACACACACACACACACACACACACACACACACACACACACACACACACACACACAGAGAGAGACGTCACCGGCGCACTTGAAAAGGGGAGTGGAAAAGAGAGGAGAAAGGCGGAGGGAATTCCCCTCGGCTTGCGTCACTGCTGAGCGTGCACACACAAAGCGGCCGTGGGCGTGACCCAGAGCTCCTGCACGCTCAGAGAGGTTAGAAGCGCTGCGAGAGCGCGAGGAAGGAGGCAGAGGAGCCAGAGAGGGCGGAGACTGTCCACTAAACCCTAAAAATAAATAAAAAGCGAAGAAACAAAAAATAGGAAATAAAGGGGAAGCGCGGGGGCTCTAAAAAGAGCGGAGGATGAGACGTGTGAGGTCTCAGAGGCACAGTTTGCCAGCGATTCCCTATTAAAACGCCTGAGCGGGGATCGGGGCTTACAACACGTGTACCAGGAGTGGCGACGAATGATCCCACACTTGCTTCCACTGGCAAAGCTCTTAAATAGCGAGAGGAAGCAGGTGAGGATCATTAGCTGTAATC
Source organism: Ancistrus triradiatus (assembly GCA_025084515.1). Lineage (NCBI taxonomy): Eukaryota > Metazoa > Chordata > Actinopteri > Siluriformes > Loricariidae > Ancistrus > Ancistrus triradiatus. The sequence goes on along the minus strand of JAJAGP010004174.1, from coordinate 2,895 downwards.
AGCCGGCTTACTGACGCGGCGACCGATTACAGAAACTGCCACAGATGCCACCGGCAAAAGTAACTCAACGCTGACCACTAGCGTCGAGCCGGAGGCACCTGTGACACTTAATGTGCAAAAGGGTCTTCAGTCTTCAGGACAAGTGTTTAGTTTGGTAAACGATGGTAATTTCTATTTGATTCTTTGAATCTAAACAGCTTAACTTTCTGTTAGAAATAACAAGCTAAGAATTAAAATAGTTATTCTTATTAATAATGCATAAAAATTGGCTGCAACACAAACACATAGCACTGGTAAGATCTACAGTAATGCTATATCAGGATATTGGGAAGTAGATGAGAAATAAAACCCTACACATATTGCTTTGAGAATGTATCTTCCATTTCTAAAGATGCATTGTGCCCCGTGTGAGGATTCGACTCACAACCTTCAGATTAAGAGACCGACGCGCTACCTGCTGCACTAACGAGGCTTGATCGAACGGCAAAAAAAGCAAAGTGAGGTTCTTATTTGGTGAGCTAGAAACAAGGTTAGAAAAGAATCCCAGTCAAATAGCTTTGAGGATGCTAAAAAGATTGTGATTTTCATACATTATGACAACTCATACACACAAACATGATTAACTTGTACAAAAAAGTCTCTAACCACATCAAACAAGTTTCTACTCCATCAACAAGTCTCTCGTCCAAACGTGAGGTAAGGAGCTTGATCGGTAAGGTACTGAGCATTCGAATGAATCACAGACATCTACTCTTAAACTGTACTTACTCATAAACCGCCTTTGCCTGTTGGATCCACAGTGTTGATTGGCTGTTGAGGTGAACAGCTTGGCAGAAAAAGCAAAACACACTGTACTAGAGGGCAACAAAACAATAATAATGTGCTGCCAGTAAATAAACACACTTAACATAGGAATCTGTACTAATTTTTACGTGAAGATATGGTAATTAGATTGGAGTATAGTTCTGAATACTATAAGATCATACGTCAGGCAGCGCTGTACAGTCTTTGCCATTTTGAACCTATTGACAGTTGCTGGAGTTGAAAGATGGATATTTATTTGCTCTTATTATATATTATCATAGTTAAGACCTTGGCCATTAAAGCAAATGGACGAAGTACTGGATGGTCGTTGACCCTATGGACTAAGAAGGTGATGTCAATCAAGTTCATATGCGTGTGATGGCAGACGAGCGAATACTTTTGGCAGTATAGTGTACCAGCAGAACTCAGTTACAATCCTGATTCTTGAGATCTTATCTGGTACAGTAGTGTTTGAAAGTTTGTGAAACCTTTAGAATTTTCTAGATTTCTGCATAAATATGAAATAAAACATCATCAGATTTTTACACTGTCCTAAAAGTAGATGAGGAGAACACAGTTAAACAAATGAGACAAAAATATTTTACTTGGTCATTTATTTATTGAGGAAAATCATCCAATATTACATATTAGTGAGTGGCAAATGTATGTGAACCTTTGCTTTCAGCATCTGGTGTGACCCCCCTGTGCAGCAATAATTGCAACTAAACGTTTCCTGTAACTGTTGATCAGTCCTGCACACCGGCTTGAAGGAATTTTAGCCCATTCCTCCATACAGAACAGCTTCAACTCTGGGATGTTGGTGGGTTTTCTCACATTAACTGCTCGCTTCAGGTCCTTCCACAACATTTCGATTGGACTAGGTTCAGGACTTTGACTTGGCAATTCCAAGACATTAACTTTATTCTTTTTTAACCATTCTTGAGCAAAACAGGCACAAATCATGATACTACCACCACCATGTTTCACAGATGGGATAAGGTTCTTATGCTGGAATGCAGTGTTTTCCTTTCCCCAAACATAACGCCTTTAAACCAAAACATTCTATTTTGGTCTCATCTGTCCACAAAACATTCTTCCAATAGCCTTCTGGCTTGTCCACATGATCTTTAGCAAACTGCAGACGAGCAGCAATGTTCTTTTTGGAGAGCAGTAGCTTTTTCCTTGCAACCCTGCCATGCACACCATTGTTGTTCAGTGTTCTTTTGATGGTGGACTCATGAACATTAACATTAGCCAATGTGAGAGAAGCCTTCTGTTGCTTAGAAGTTACCCTGGGGTCCTTTGTGACTTCACCAACTATTACATGCCTTGCTCTTGGAGTGATCTCTGTTGGTTGACCACTACTGGGGAGGGTAACAATGGTCTTGAATTTCCAACATTTGTATGTCTGACTGTGGTCCAAACTCTTTAGAGATGGATTTGTAACCTTTTCCATCCTGATAGCCATCAACAATTCCTTTTCTGAGATCCTCAGAAATCTCCTTTGTTCAAGCCATGATACACTACCACAAACGTGTTGTGATGAGCAGTCATTGATAGATCACTGTTCTATAAATAAAACAGGGTGTCCACTCACCACTGATTGTAATCCCATTGATTACTAATTTTGTAGAGGTGGTTAGAGTGGCGAAGGCGATGTCCGATGCAGTAGTGTGCTCTGGCCCCATCCCAATGCGGCAAGGTGACCAAGCCTATAGGAGGTTATTGTCGCTGAACTGCTGGCTGTCCAAGTGGTGCTCTGAAAACAACGTGGGCTATATAGACAACTGGACAGACTTTGAGGGTAAGCCTGGCCTTTTAGGATGGAACGGTGTCCATCCCACTCGGAAGGGTGCTGCTCTCATCTCCTGCAACATTCCCCATAGTCTTATGGCCCGATTGGTTAGGGGCTGACTATCCAGAGCAGGGGTCACGCAGCAGACAGACCAGCTTAACCAACTGTCTGCTGGTAGCCACGCACCGTCACCCAGAACCCACATTATTGAAACTGTGTCTGTTACCCGCATCTGCCCTAAACGTAAACGCTCTCAAAAAGTCTGTTTTAATAACGTCATTACTATAAACACAGAT
>JAJAGP010004173.1:0-55211 GCA_025084515.1 Ancistrus triradiatus | reverse complement strand
CTCTGTCATTGCCAACAAAGGTTATGTTACAAAGTACTGAGTTGAACTTTTGTTATTAATCAAATACTTATTTTCCACCATAATTTACAATTAAATTCTTTAAAAATCCTACAATGTGATTTCCTGGATTTTTTTTCCTCATTTTGTCTCTCATAGTTGAAGTGTACTTTTGCAAATCTTGTTCATTAGCAAATAAACAAAAAATGTCAAATCGACCAGAGGTGTCCACACTTTACTGTATAAACCTGTAAAGACTCTGTCAATGTTTTTTTCTTTAGGTGACAAAACTTCACAAAGTAAAACTGAGAAATTTCACTTGTTACTTAAAAGAAATTCAGAACAAAGTTTTATGAGATTTATTTAGAATAGAAACATTATTTCCTCTGTATTATGCATCTACTGTTAATACTCTTCATTAGATTAGATCACTATGTATTCTCTGCCAAGGTAAGTTCATTTCACAAACTTATTTATTACACTTCAATTGCCATCGCTATCTTCTGTGTGGATATGCTTCATTTTAGACTTCCCTGATTAATCCCAGCCTCTGAAAGCCTGACTCCAGTTCAAACCTTTCATTCCCATTCTCAAGTCATATTCACATTCCATCTGTGTCTTCCAGCTGAACTCTGATAGCAACCACTGCAGCTGCAGGAGGAACCAGGAAAAACTATTCACTGTCCTCTTAGAATAACGTGACAGCTCTTAAAATGTTTTGCCCAGAAAGCATAAGCTAGTTGGCTTAAATGTGTTGTCTGAAACAACTAAAAAGAAAACAAGGTCTTAGACCAGCCTTAACAGCCTCTGTCCCATTGAGGCATGTATTCCACAAAATCTCTGAAGGTGTCCTGTGGTATCTGGTCAAAAAATTAAAAGCAGGTTGTTTAAGACCTGTAGGTTATATGCTGGGTTCCTCAGTGGTTTGGACTTGTTTGCACAGCACATTCCACAGATGCTTGACTAGAGTAAGATCAGAGAAACTGAGGGCAAGTTAACATCTTGAACTATTTGTTCCGAAAATCATTTGCTGAACAGTTTTTGCAGTGAGGCTGGTCACATTAAGAAAGAGTCCATTGCCATTCAGGAATAGTGTTAACAAAAAAGGTACTTGGTATTTATTTATTTAACCATACATCAATATCAATGGATATATTAACAACAGAAAAAAGGTTATATCAACACACTAATCATGGGCCAATTTAGAGTAACCAATCAACGTAATGCATGTCATTGGCATGTGGGTATAAACTGGAGCACCCACAATTTTAAAAAATGTAGTCACAAGGAGGACATGCAAACTCTACACAGGTGGAGTCCAGAGTCAGGATCAAACCAGAGATCGAAGCAGCAAGGCAACTGCGACCACTGTGACACAAGGAAAAGTAACCTAAATGCAAGAAAAACACTGCCCAGAGCATCACACTGAATTGCTATTCACCTGACCTGTCAGGGGTTTTAATGTGATTACTAATAGGTATATCTAAGTGCATGTGTAATCATTTGCACTAGTGACCTAGTTGAGGAAGTATTCAAATGTGTACTGACTGTAACTCAGAAATTCAAAGTAAATGGGAGGAAAAAAACCAAACAAAAAAAAAAACTTATATGACCTCAAAAGTTTGGCCATGCAAATCTGACTTTTCTTGTCTATGTTAGGTCACACTTTAGTCTCAATAATTAATATCACAGCCTTTTCCAAAAATAAAGTTTTTTGAAAGGTCAAGTCATAGCACATAGTTTCAGTGTGGACAGAAGAACAGAACTTTCAGGAAGTGTGAAGGACAAATCTATGAAAATCAAATTCAAACAGCTTGGGAATGGAGTGAAAGAGAGCCAGTCCTTATCACCCAACATCACTGCCTAACTGCCATGCCACTGTTGTAACAGAAAGGAAACAGTAGAAGTAGAATTACAAGAAATTCAGCACTTGGCAAGTCCAGCCACTTATGTTCTGGCGGCGAGTGCTTGTTTCTATTTTTTTCCTTATTAATAGATATGATTATATGGATTAAGCAGATAAGAAAGTGAATGAGTGAATGAATGAATGACTGTAGAGGTCATTGCAGTACAGTTAACTGAGGGCATTTACATGCACTCAATAATCCAACTGCAGAAAATCGGATTTTGTCTGTAATCCGATCAACAAGTATACATAATCAAATCTGTACATTGAAACCAGCAAACAATCTCATATAAATCTGTGACATAAACTTCACAATTTAATATTAAATAATCAAATTCTTTGTTTTTTCAAGTAAATACTGCATACCAGAGTCTCCACAAAGTGTTTGATAGTCATTTCGCTGCCTAATTCTGTGCCTTATTATGGGGTTGCCACAAGATAAAACCTGTCATAGTAATTGGAAAGAGAGGAAATAAAGTCTTAGAATAGGTGGACCTGGCGACCGTGTCAGGTTAGGCTCATGCACATTCTCCACATGTGCAGACTGAGAAAGCCAAATATAATTATTTAACTTGTATACATGCTAGGAGTAATCCAATTACAGGAGTAAAATCCAGCTCTCATCATCAGATTTCTCATCTCTAGATTTCTTAATCTAATTTCTAGATCATACACATGATCTAGATCATACAGATTTCTATGCTATATACATGAGCAGATAACTGCATAAATCTACTACGATCAACCAGTTTGAGATGATCTGAGCTTGTGACATGCCATGGCACTGAAGATGTGTATACTGTGGTCATAAATGGATGGACATGGAAACAACACTCAGGTAGGCTGTGGCATTTATATGATGTTCAGTTGGTATTAAGGGACCCACAGTGTACCAAGAAAATATCCCCCACACCATTACACAGGATGGATCCATTCTTTCATGTTGTTCATGCCAAATTATGACTCTACCATCCAAATGTCACAGCAGAAGTGAATGACAAAGAGATAAAGAAATAAAGAGTGGTAATTTGAGTTATTGTCACCTTTCCCTCAGCTCAAACCATTCTGGCTATTCTCCTGTGACCTCTGGCACCAACAAGGCATTTTCACTCAGAGAATAGCCACTCACTGGATATTTTCTCTTTTTGGACAATTCTCTGTAAAACCTAGAAGATGGCAATGCATGAAAACCTGTGTAGACCTGAAATACTCAGCCTGGCTTCCAGCACCAATAATTCTGATCAGCACAACCAACTCTGATGCTTGGTCTGAACTTTAGCAGGTCACCTTTACCATGTCTATATGCCTAAATGCATTAGATATTTGCATTGAGTTGACCAGGTAATTTTATTTTCTAAATTGGCCGGTGAGTGCATATACAATCATGGCTAGAAATATTGGCAATCTTTACTGTTTCTACAGTTACTTACAGTTTTACTTCAAACTTACTAAAAATTTCTCTAAAATCTTTCAGTTCACTAAATGATTTAATAAATTCTATTGCAATCTGCTCTGGACAACCCAGATCCACAGTGTGCCTTCACCCAGTTGCTGCTTTGTAATGTGAACTCATTGATGGTCACAATCCAGCAGCCCGCCTTAAGCCATTACTGTGTGTTGTCTTATATCCAAGACCTCAGATAGAGACAGCTTACTGACACTGAAGCCTACATTGTGCTCCAAAATTCTACGGTTGTGTCTGGATTCCATTATTTTTCTCCTCTACTTGATCAAAAAATTACATTAAATCAAGTACTTAAATGCATTTTTTATGAAGTATACTTCACAATGCCAGACAGTTCAGCTATTAAACAAAAATCATGCATGTGATCTGTTTAGTTTCTGCAAAGTAAAAGAGCTCAGTGAAATCAGTGAACATCGGATAAGTGTGATCATTCCATAACTTTTGCCATGGGTAGTACATGTGGCCACAAAATATACATTATTCTCGCAGTCTCCATGAATCCACTGACAGAAACAAGAGGTCAAATTATAAACTTGATGTTCAACATCGCTTGCTCTAGCCTTCATACTAATCTTCCAGCAGTACTAAAAGTTCTGATATGAGTAAAACGAGTTAACTGCACATTGATGCATCATACCCAAAATATGTATACTGATAGTAAGACTTTAAAATGTCTGTTAATGGATAAACTAAAATAAACGTTTGCCAACCTTTTAAGAAGGGTAAAACGGCTTATCTATCATTGCTTTCTGTTTGACTTTATCTAATCAGCCAGCAGATAGCAAAGTATATTTTTAAAGTATTATTACTTGACTTTTTTAAATATTTTTAAGTTAATCAGAGATTTGCTGCCAACAAGCAATGAAGTCCTTCACATCTCTGTCGACATCGTTGACTGGAAATGTTTGAGTTCAGTACGTCACAGGTTAAATATGTCAAACAAATAGTAAATGTTAGGTCTCACAATTATTTAAATATTTGACTTTTGCAAAAAAAAAAAAAAAAAAAAAAAAAAAAAAAAAAAAAAAAAGTGTAATATTTTAATATTGCAATGTTACAGCATTCTCTATATGTCATGTCCTCAGTGCACCATTTCTTAACAGTACATTACGTCTTAACACTTATTAACCGTTCAACCCCAATATGAAAAACAATCTTGGTCCATAACAACCACAGTGTTTGGTAGGTGGTTTTTTTTTCTCAATTAAATTAACTCAAAAGCATCAATGCCCGATGGCCAGGTTTTCTCAGTAAACATTACCCAGTTTCATCACACCTCTGCTTTCCACTAGCTTGGGTCTTCCTTTACCAACACTTCGCCTGATGCTTCCCCAGGTAAATGGTGCAAGACTGTTCCACAATTTTTGGAAAATAATTACCGCTCTCAAAACCCACACAACCTTCGGTGCCATATGCTCCCAAGGTCCAGTTTTCTGTTTCTTGACACGTACCCAACGTCGGCCCCCAGTTTTGACAGTGACAGTGTTTAGCATGATTGATCAATTTCCTTTGAACCTCAGTTTCTAACACTTCCAGCGACTGGCCGGAGCGGGGGGGGGGGGGAGGGCACCCTACTGTTTGTTTTGTTGTGACAAGACACATTTCTAACCGAAACTAGCATTAAAACATTACATGATATCATTTATCCTGCGCATCGATGGTGGACCCTTGGGCACAACATCACTGTTGCCAGTTCATAATGGATTGTCCTCCTCTTTCCATGCACCACTGTTTAGTTTAGGTAACTCACCACTGGCTGATCAGCGAGCTCCCCGCCACAAACTCGCCTGGTTTGTGTAGGACATCCTCTGACCCAGTCGTACATGGGTTTTTTTTTTTTTGTTTTTTACCCTTCCCAGGCAAACTAATTTTTCCGTTTCCCCACAAGTTCCAAAGAGTCATTATGCAGTAGTAAACTTGACCTGCATTGTGTGCGGCTGCAAAAAACCTGACCCAGTTCCATCTGGCCATAATTGAGTGATGGCCCTTGTTTAATGTCCGCATTTCATAAACTGGTTTGCCTGGTTATAAACAAACTAGATATAACGGTGGTCCCTTTGTTATTCAGTTGTTATAGTTTTTTAAGATTAGATGTTTTTTTTTACGGGTCGTGTGGTATACATTTATGTTAAATTTAATAGCTCAGTAAAGCTAACATTACTGAACACTGGCTTTCACACAATGCCCACAGTCTCCACTAAACACTCAGATTATGGGCTGATTGGTGTTTTAAATAAAACATTGCTTCCAAAATATTGCTATTTAAGGTGGGGTCTGCAAGTGTTTCCAACTAAACAATATCCTTCCCCACAGGGGTTACTTTCACTGGCGACTTTGGCTGGCTTGTTTCTCCTTACTAAGCAATTAGCGTGCGCGAAGACTGCCATAGCTTAGGCGAAATGCTGGGGTAGGGGGAATGGGTTTGGACCGATAGTCACTAAATATCCACTTGACCATGGGAACCGAGACTGCCTTGGAAACCATGTGTGATACAAGGGCATGATGAACGCCCCATGCTTGGTCTGTTCCACTGTGTTGTTTTGCTTACAACCAGAGTCGACCCCAATAAAGTTGCCTAACCAGCACACTTGGCAATCATCTGTTGACAATGTTGCATCAGTTTTGCATTGGTTAATAAACACTTGTGCTCTTAATCATAACTAATTCATTTCATTTTTTCCTGTTTTCCCGTTCCTCCGAGCTGTGGTTCCGGCCAGTTCCCGGCCCCGACACATGATGTTCATCTGATGGAGCTTCTCACTCAGCTGGTTCCGTCATCAGACTCCAGCCCCATTTCATAAGGAAAACTCCTCAAAACTACACCCGGGCCACTTAAATTTTTGTCGATGGGTCCCATAATTCCACATTTTAATTTTTCTATACCATGAACTAGTCCATGGACTTTAGTTTGTCGCTCTTAGATTTTTATCCCTATGATACCTCCCCGGTAATATCTGTCACTAAATTGTCCGGTACCAACTTTAATGGTTCAAAATGTTAATACTTTCACATTTTCTATTCTCCTCGATCCTTTGACTCTCCATTACTTTTTTTATTTTTTTCGCTCCATGTCCTTAGATTTATCATCTATTGCTGGCCCCTCAAGGAGGTTGGGTCCCTTTGTTCATGAAGTTTTTTTGTATCGCTCCCAAGTTTCTCTCCCTAGAACTAGGGAGTTTTGTTTTCCCCTTTCGCCGGCACGGTTTCACCCTAGGTGGCCTTTTGTCTCCACGTTTGTGGATTGGACGTAAGTTATTAGGAGAGTAATCTAAAACTTTGTAAAGTGTTGTGCTTTTTTTTTGAGACAAATGGCTCAAAAAAAAAAAAATCTTTTGTAAAAGCGCTATCAATTAAATAAATCTTGACTTTGACTTGAACAATCTTGTTTGTCTATCTGGATTATAGATTTTTTTTCTGGAGAAACGTTTCCGTCACTCCCATCTAAGTTGACCTCCTTTCAGTTTCTTCAACCGCAGCAATTGGACAACTTTTCCCCAATCTTATATATACAAGCCACGTTTGCATAAACGACTGGGGTACCAGCAGAACCAGTTGTGCATAACAATGGGAGCCGGTGGTGTATCAGTTTAATATGCAGATTGACATAGCCATCAACGACAATGGCCACGTGTGCCATTCACATGATTGGGGAAGGGTTGCGATGGCTCCATTGTAAGATGGTGAGAGGTGTTAAAAAGAAGCCATTTTTGTTAAAAGGGAACGTCCATCCCTGAACCGAGGAGGGGGCCTCAGAGTACACCTCTCACAATCTTACAATGGAGCCATCGCAGCCCTTCCCCAATCATGTGCGAATGGCACACATGGCCATTGTCGTTAATGGCTATGTCAATCTGCATATTAAACTGATCACCGGTCCCATTGTTATGCAATGGTGCTGGTACCAGTCGTTATGCAACGTGCTGTATATAAGATTGGGGAAGTTTTCCAACTGCTGAGACTGAAGAAGTCACTTAGATGAGTGACGAAACGTTTCTCCATCAAAATCTATGTCCAGATGAACAGATTCAACTTCTTGGATTTTCTTACCTGGATCATTGAGCATGCATCAAGACAAAGTCTGACCCTTACATCCGAATGTCAGAGCAGAATTCGAGAATCTTCTGTACCCCATCCAAATTGTAGCCTCATTTGCCTGTCCTTAGCTGACAGGAGTGGCACCCAGTGTGGCCTTCTGTTGCTGTAGCCCATCTGTTTCAGAGATGCTTTTCTGCATACCTCGGTTGTAATGAGTGGTTACTTGAGTTACTGTTGTCTATCAGCTCAAACCAGTCTGGCCATTCTCACGTGATCTCTGGCACAAGAAGGCATTTTTGCCAAAAGAACTTCCACTCGCTGATTACTCTCTTTCACGGAACATTCTCCTATAAACCCAAGAGATGACCAAAAACTCTCAAATAGATCAGTATCCCACCAGATCAGTTTCAAAAATACTTAGCCTGTCTAATACCAACAACCATGCCACTTTCAAAGTGCCACTTTCTTCCACATTCTGATGCTTGGTTTGAACTTCAGCAGTTCATCTTGACCATGTCTACATGCCTAAATGCACAGAGTTGCTGCCTTGCGTTTGGCTGATTAGATATTTGCGTTAACAAGCAGTTGAACAAGTGTACCTAATAAAGTGAGTTTGCCTATCTCAGAAAAAAACAACATGAAGCAATTACAGCCACTTCCTTCTCTAGTTTGCTAACAGAAGGCAAAAATAATTGTTAAAATTGACTATGAGTGCATTTGGAAAGGACTACACCATACGATGTGCGATACATGGGTCACGATACAATTATTTCACGAGACCTTGTGATACGATGCATATTGCGATATATTGTGATATTTCACATAGTTCACTAAAAATATGCAAACAACTGAAATACAAGTCATGGTGTACAATCTGAGTCATCTTAATACATCACATGACACTGATAATTAAGCGGACAAATTGAGCCAAAACACTGTACAGGAGCAAATATTGTCATTTACACCCCACTTAAAATGTGTTTTTTCTTTCTTCAAAATAATTGATATTTTGTGATGAAAATCGATGTAGTACATAACGAAAATAAATATCGTGCTATATCGCTGTATCTATTTTTTTAAACACAGCCCTGTTACACACCTTAAGAATGTGAGGGCAAAAGCTATTGCAACGCTTTATCCAACATCGATTCTCACTTGGTCAAGCCAGCCAGTGTTCGTAAATTCAAGTAGTACAGTAGTCATCACGCATATTTAAAACAGACGGCTCTCAGTCACCTCACCTCTGTTCAGAATAAATGTGTACTAACACACTAAAACCCATCTGGTACCATCGGGAGAACAGAAGTGCATAGATAGACAGTTCTCTATACTATAACCTTGCTTAATCTGAAAAAAGAAAGAATTTAAATTTTTATGTAATGAAATAGACTTATTTTACTCGCTCTTGGTTTGTGTCATACACTGATAATGCACAAAAGGTGAAATAGGTAAAATGTATTACTTTGTACTTGACTTTCCATACAAAGTATTGAAAAAAGTAAAAGCATTATGTTCAAAGGATGTGAGAGTTGTGAAGTTTTTCCTTTCTCACCACCTGCTTGTATGTTTTAAATGGCCACATAATACCACAACAACCAGAAAGTTTTTCACTAGGTGATACTATGTAAATTGTCAAAGAAAGCCACTGTATACAAATATCAGCACACATAACTGCTTTAACAGTAGAAACAGTCTGTCTCAGATACAATACAGCTATATGTTGTCTGACATTCCTGCAAAAATAATTTCTTATTTTAGATATGATTTGCTTCAACTTCTCCTAAACTGAAGGTATGCAGAAAGGAGATACTCACTTGCTGAATGTAGTTCTTCCAAAGAAGTAATCCAAACTGTCGCAGCATAGCCATGTCAACGCTTTACAACCTAGAAAGACAAGCAGAAATGTGGCTCAAGTCAAAATCTTATCAATTCCAGTTCTTATCTATTCCTATTTTCAATTCCAAAAAGGGGAAAAAAATGGGCCAAACATTCAGGGATAAAGAATAGTTTTTATATTTCAGCTTCAAAAGGAAACACTTTACAGCTTTTTCTTCCCATTAAAACTTATTATAAATCAAAAACTTAAAATGTTCAAAAGTAGTGACCTAGGAACACCAAACTTCTCTCAACTACTGAACATAAGCACTTTCTACTGCTGAAATGACAAACATAAGTAAAATAAGCTTAAACGGGAATTTTAAAAAACATAACATAAAAATGATTACTTTCCTTTTGGATCACAGGTTCATCGTTTCAGCAGTAGAGATAACTTATCAAGAATAGTAACTGAGAGAAGTTTTGTTTTTGTTAGGTCATTGTTTGAGTACATTAAGGCACATAAAGCTTTGTACACACTTAGCATTTTATACTGTCCCGGCTAACGCAGCACTTTAGGAGGCCGCACTCAGTAATACATGGTACAATGCTGAAGCATTTCATGCTGGTGCTTCAGATGCTTTGCCATTTTAAAAGGTGAAACATCCTAGAATCAAAATTCTATTTTCTTAGTTAAACCAACAGCTAATACGATTTGCTCACTCAGTTGCAGACTGAAAGTGCCTTGTGATCCTGGTGAGATGCGGAAAGGAATTTGGATCTGTAAGTAGATCAGCCCTGTCCATCTGATACACAATGAGTGATTGACCTCCATATCTGACTCAACATTGATATAGGTTTGGATCAGGTCCATTTCTAATTTACAGCCTGTTAGAAATGAGTAGCGGAAAGTCATACACACAAACCCAAGAAACTTGCACAAAACAGTCTCTAAACACATCAACAGAGTTAGAACAGTCTCTAGTTCAACCGTGAGATAAGGAGCACACAAATGGTAAGGTGGTGTGCTTGAGTGAATGACAGACTTCTGCTCTTAAGCTCTAACTCCCACCTCTGCCTGTGGATCCACTAGTGATGTGTCAGTCGCGACCAATCCGGCTCTAAGAGCCGGCTCTTTGAAATGAACAATGGGAGCCGGTTCCTGATTGTGATTTATATATTTTTGAATTTATTGTACATTCCGACATATTGCTGCTTATTGCACTTCTGGTTAGATGCTAAACTACATTTCATTTGCGTTGTACGTGTACATGTGTAACGACAAAGTTGAATCTAATCTAAAAAAAATATAAATTTATTTTGCCGCACCTGATTGGTCGGGATGTGTGGTGGCGTCAGCATGTCTACACTGAGCGAGGGGGAGAGGTTACAGACACAGTAACAGTGCAGGGAACACAGAGCGAGAGGAGTTAGCGCTTTAAATAGTCAGACTACACCTGGATTGTAGACTGTGCAAAGTTAATATTTCATATCGAGCAGGCTCCACAAACAACCTGCACATTCATATGCGAACTGTTCATCAATCAGTTCAATTAGAATTAGAAAGAAGAGAAAGGAGAAGCAGGATCAACCCCTCACAGATGAGATCCTTAATTTTTTGAATGCCAATCATCATTAAAAACTGTAACCTGGATGCTGCTTTTTCTTTTATTTGCACATTTTTATTTATATTTTGTTGAGGGATGTTTTGTTGATGATGTCTTGTTTCCCTGTATATAGTTGCAAATTTACAAATAATACACACAATCAGAGACCTGAGACCAGATTGGACTTGTAATTGAGATAGGTCTTCGTTTTTGTATTTTATAATTTATTTTACTGTGTTCCATTGTGAATATATAATTAAAAACCACATTAATAATAACAAACATTTGATATTATTAGTAATTCAGTTTACACATAATTTGGTAATAAATTAAACTATAAAAAAATCTAAAGAGCCACTTGGGAGCCGACAGAGCCGGCTCTTTTCAGTAAGCCGAGCCAAAAGAGTCGGCTCTCTGAAAAGAGCCGGAATTCCCATCACTAGGATCCACAGTGTTGATGGGCTTGTGTGACCAGCCAGGCAGAAGAACCTAAATGGACTGCACTAGAATGCAACAAAACAATAAATATACGTCGCCAGTACATAACTAAGCAATTATCAACTTGTATAAAAATATTAAGTAAACTCTAATGGTATTAGAGTTCAGTGCAGTACTGTATAATGCAACAGTATATGCTGGGCCATGCCGTGCTGTGCTTTTGCCATTTTAAGTCTGTTTAATCTGTTTGAAGGAAAATTCCCAAATTTCTTTTTCCACCTAGAAAATACTGACACACATCTCCTTGTATACATATGAATTGCGCATAGTCAGTGTTAGATTGTTGATATATGGATCATTTTAAATCCCACAGCTAATAGCTATTCATTCTTTTCACTTGTTCATAATACCTATTCATTCATGCATATTTTTTCTAGGTAAAAAAAACTAATGCTCAAGATACTGATTGTGAGTGCACTGCATTAGTGAGCTCTGATCATGCAGAACTTTCATTGACATTTCACATACCAAACACATATGCTATAGACCATCCTAGCCAGTAAACACACCGAGTCAAATTTATCGAAGGTGAAGTATATCAAAATTGTTAAACATAAGACACCCGACATGTCTGCCATAACTATCAGGGAGTATGCCTTGAGGATTTAATTACACAAGTACACTCATTGAGAAAAACAAAAAAGCACCCAAATAGAAATGTTGGATTGCTGCAAAACTTGGCATGCAGTTATGTCACAGGAAGATATGAAAATGATTAAAAGTGGGGTACGATTAGACATTGGGTCTGGCCAAAAGCAGGAAAAAAAAATGCTTCCCACAGCTCTATATAAAGACTCTCAGATGCTACTTTTGGATAGTGTACATCTTGGTGAGAGATCGCTGACTGCAAGACATGCCTCTATGACACATCTGCCCACAGCTGGGCCTGTAGATCCTCCACACTCAGTATGCTGAAGGTGAAGCTCAAATAATCTCAGACTGGTTTCTTAAACGTGACACTGAGTTGTACTCAGATTACCTCAGCAGTCACCAGGTCTCAATCCAACAGTGTGCCTTTGGAATGTGGTGGAACTGGAGATTCCCTCATGTACCAGTGGGGCAAAAAGTATTAGTCAGCCACTGATTGTGCAAGTTCTCCTACTTTGAAAGAGGAGAGAGGTCTTTAAGTTTCATCACAGGTACACTTCAACTATGAGAGACAATGAGGGGAAAAAAATCCAGGAAATCACATTGTAGGATTTTTAAAGAATTTAACTTTAAATCATAATGGAAAATAAGTATTTGGTCACACACAAACAAGCAAGACTTCTGGCTCTCACAGACCTGTAACAACTTCTTTAAGAAGCTCTTCTGTCCTCCACTCGTTACCTGTATTAAAGAAACCTGTTTGGCCTCGTTATCTGTATAAAAGACACCTGTCCACAGCCTCAAAGTGTCAGACCCCAAACTCAACCATGGCCAAGACCAAAGAGCTGTCGAACGACACCAGGAAGAAAATTGTAGACCTGCAGCAGGCTGGGAAGAGGAATTCTACAATAGGCAGGCAGGGATGGTGTGAATAAATCAACTGTGGGAGCAACTGTAAGAAAATGGAAGACATACAAGACCATTGATAATCTCCCTCGATCTGGGGCCCAACGCAAGATCTCATCCTGTGGGGTCAAAACGATTATGAGAACGGTGAGCAAAAATCCCAGAACTACATGGAGGGACCTGATGAATGACCTGCAGAGAGCTGGGACCAAAGTAACAAAGGCTACCATCAGTAACACACTACGCCGAGAGGGACTCAGATCCTGCAGTGCCAGGCGTGTCCCCCTGCTTAAGCCAGTACATGTCCAGGCCCGTCTGAAGCTTGCCAGAGAGCATATGGATGATCCAGAAGAGGATTGAGAGAATATCATGTGGTCAGATTAAACCAAAATAAAACTTTTTGGTAAAAACTAGGGCTGCAATTAACGATTATTTTAATAATCGATTAATCGGTCGATTATTTTTTCGATTAATCTATTAATCTGGTTTTAAAAATAAAACCTTTCCATGTCTTTATTCAGAAATATAACATTAAATAACAGAGCAAATAAGTGCTTACAATAAATGAATAATAATAAATTAAATTTATTAATAAATTAAAATAACAAATTAAACAATAAAGAAAAATAAGTGCATCTCTGATGCAAACACTACATACAAACTCATTCATGCTCTTTCTTTAGAAACTGCATTGCAAGCCAAAGATGTTAGCATGTCAACATGCTCCTGGCTAAAGCTGGCTCTCTTTTTAGAGACTATATTTCCTGCCGCAGAAAATAAATGCTCAGACAGTGTTGAAGTACCAGGAATGCATAAATAGGACTTGGCTAGCCTGGCCAATGTAGGATATCTGTCTCTTAACTCCGTCACTGTTGATATCCAGCTAACAAGCAAAAACCAGCATCAACCGTGCAGTGCCCGTTCGCATAGTGTGAAGGCGCCGTTACGTTTCCTCACTTCACAACGGAACAAACTCGGGATATTGTGGTGACTTATGCTGTTGTTGAGCTCCCTTCATCCTCATCGGTGACTGCAACCTGTTTCCGTTTCGAGGGTTATATCAGCACTGTGGTGCTCCCGTGCAAGGTCAGATCACTTTTGCAAAGCTTGCATGTTAAACATTTTTTGTTATGTGAAGCATGAAGTGCACTTTCGAGGGCTTAACGCTAACTTATTTTGAAGATTCAGCATCCTCACCAGCTCCGCCTCGCTCCGTTCAAACGCTCGTATTTTTTTTCCAGTGTTGACGAAGTGCCGCAAGTAACGTAAGTGGATATGATAAGGCGGGGGACACATAAATCATGTGACACAACGAATCGATAATGAAATTCATTATCGACACTTTTAATAATCGATTATTATCGATTCGTTGTTGCAGCCCTAGTAAAAACTCAATTCGTCGTGTTTGGAGGAAGAAGAATGCTGAGTTGCATCCAAAGAACACCATACCTACTGTGAAGCATGGGGGTGGAAACATCATGCTTTGGGGCTGTTTTTCTGCAAAGGGGACAGGACGACTGATCCGTGTTAAGGGAAGAATGAACGGGGCCTCGAATTGTGAGAGCACTGAAGATGGAATGTGGCTGGGTCTTCCAGCATGACAATGATCCCAAATACACCGCTTGGGCAACGAAGGAGTGGCTCCGTAAAAAGCATTTTAAGGTCCTGAAGTGGCCTAACCAGTCTCCAGACCTCAACCCCATAGAAAATATGTGGAGGGAGTTGAAAGTTCGTGTTGCCCAGCGACAGCCCCAAAACATCACTGCTCTAGAGGAGATCTGCATGGAGAAATGGGCCAAAATACCAGCTACAGTGTGTGCAAACCTGGTGAAGACTTACAGGAAACGTTTGCCCTCTGTCATTGCCAACAAAGGTCATGTTAAAGAGTATTGAGTTCTTCTGTTAACTTCTGTTATTGACCAAATACTTATTTTCCAAAATAATTTAGAAATTCTTTAAAAAACCTACAATGTGATTTCCTGGATTTTTTTCTCATTTTGTCTCTCATAGTTGAAGTGTACCTATGATGAAAATTACAGACCTACCTTTTCTAAGCAGGAGAACTTGCACAATCAGTGGCTGACTAAATATTTTTGCCCCACTGTATGTTCAGCTGACAAATCTGCAAGGAACTGCATGGTACGATCATGTCAATATGGTCGAAAATCGTATGAATGTTTCCAGCACGTTGTTGAATCTATGCCACGAAGAATTAAGGCAGTTCTGAAGGCAAAAGGGGGTCCGACTCTGTACTAGCAAGGTGTACCTAATAAAGTGTCCAGTGTGTGTATGCCTGCCTGTACAGTACAAGTCACTGATACACGTTTACCAAGGCATTATATTAAAAATAAAACTGTGATTGTTACAAAAGCCATCACGTGGAATTTGTGAGATTGCTCTGGGCGTTTAGATATTAGCACATATTGCAGATTTCTGCGATAACTTAATCAGAAAAATCAATATTAACATTAAGATCAACTGACCATTCAGAATATAATCGTGCTGTACACTTTTGCTGAAGTAAGGTCTTATTAGTAAAACAGCCACAGCCTTCAGAGTCGTGTGTTAGATCAAACACAACGTGCACAATATGAGAATTAACTTATTTGATCCCGATGGCGACATTAAATCAAATAGAGTGAACTCGAGATGTAATGATGTAAAAAAAACCGCATTTTATATGATATTATTGCAAAGCAAGCAATTTCAGTAACAAAAACGCTAGCAAATTATCAACATTATTGTGTTTAAACAAACAATAAGCCAGCGGGCTGTATCGATTGCGTTTGATGACTAATCCAGCCGGAGAAACGAGAACACAGCTCTACAATTAAGGATTTCTGATATATAACCTATAGCCAAATAAGCCATGGCTTTGTGCATGACACTGTCATGTGGTTGTTTTTTAACCGAAGAGCTAGAGATCGCTAAAAGTGAAGAGCATATCAACGAAACACTAAGCATTAGTTACCTCACACCAGGACGGCCTGCTTCATCAACTGTTCCCTCGATCTTCGTTACTTAAATCCTTTCATTCAAGATTTTCGCGTTTAGGTCATTGAAAACAAGCTTCGTGTTCAGGTCCTGACAGTCCGACGAATTAGTTAAGCATCTACTATTTTAAGAAGACTTGCTGACATTATGTCAGAAAAACTCGCCTCTGGAGCGTTGACGTTGCGCCTGCCTGCAATGACCACACGAACACACAACCGTCAACAAATCATGTCACGTGATGAGCTGCAGTCACGTGTTCCTGCTGTAAGCTTTATAAATGACCCGACGATAGAGACAGTCTTAAACGGTACAAAAATCCCAAGTTTGTATTAATTTATCTCAGAACGCATGATTTTCTTAAGAAAATCAGTGCTTATGGTAGTACATGTACGTGGTAAAGTGGCGTCATCGACACAAGCAATCACACGTACACTAATCGGCCACTTCATTAGGTACACCTTGCTAGTACCGGGTTGGACCTCATTTTGCCTTCTGAACTGCCTTAATTCTTTGTGGCATAGACTCAAGAAGGTGCTGGAAACATTCATCAGAGGCTTTGATCCATACTGACATTGTAGCATTGCGCAGTTGCTGTAGGTTCGTCGGCTGCACATCCATGATGTGACTCTCCCTTTCCAGCACATATCAAAGGTGTTCTGTTGGTTTGAGACCTGGTGAAAGAGGAGACCGTTTGAGTACAGTGAACTCATTGCCATGTTCAAGAAACCAGATTGATTACTTGAGCTTTGTGACACCTAGAATATAAGTACACTGTGGTAATAAATGGATGGACATGGTCAGCAAAAATACTCTGGTAGGCTGTGGCGTTTAAACAATGCTCAGTTTGTACAAAGTGCTCTGCAAGAAAATATCCTCCAAACCTTACACCACCAACAGCAACCTGAACCGTTGATACAAGGCAGGATGGATCTATGCTTGTATGTTGTTTATGCCAATTCTGGTAAAAGGGTGCAGCTGTGCCCCTCTAAAGTCTGCGTGTGCCTCAGTAGAACAAGTAGTCTAGAAATGCCCCTGCTCTTCTGAGTACCTCACTTGTGAGGAGTGGCTATTTGAGTTACTGTTGCCTTTCTGCGATCCCAAATCAGAAAAAGTTGGGACAGTTGGGAGAGCAACCATAAAACAAAAGAACACAGTGCTCCTTACATGTACTGTGACTTATTTCATTGCAGACAGTATGAACCCAATATATTTCATGTTTTGTCTGACCAGCTTCATTTCAATAATGTAATTAAACATCCAATTCTGCATTCTGCAACAAATTCCAAAATAAGTTTGGATTTGGGGGTTAATCATGATTTGGTACATAATCCATGAAAGGCTGAGTCTTTGAGGAGCAAAGATGGGCTGATGATGTCTAGTTTACCAAATGTGTGAGAAAATTAGTGAAATGTTTAAAAACAATGTTCCTCAAAGAAAGATTTGAAGGGATTTACATATTTCAGTCCTAACATTTTCTGATTTGACTTGTTTTGCATTGTCTTGTGGATAAATGCATGGACGTCCCTGGAAAAGATGTCATTTTGAAGGAATCAATGTTGCTCTAAAAACTCAATGTACTTGTCTGCTTTAATGCTGCCACCACAGAACTGAAAAAGACCTTTGCCAAGGGCACTGATCCAACCACATACTATGAAAGACCCTTGCTTTTGGATTGGCTTCTGGCTTCTGGCTTTTGGCTGTTAATAGTCTGGATGATCATTTTTGTCTTTGGTCCTGAGCACATGGCATCCATTTTTTTCTAAAAAGATCTGGAATACTGATTCATCTGAAACAATACACATTTTCACTGTGTGATGGTCCATCCTAGATGCCTTCAAGCCCAGAGAATTCGAAAAAAGGATCCAGACTATTATCAGCACAAAGTTCAAAAACCAGGGTCTTTCATTGTGTCGGGTTGGGTCAGTGTCCTTGGCAAAGGTCATTTAAAAAGTTAATTGAACACAAAACAAGTCAAATCAGAAAAAGTTAGGACTGAAATATGCAAATCCCTTCAAATCTTTCTTTGAGGAATATTGTTTTTAAACATTTCACTAATTTTCTCACACTGCCCATCTTTGCTTATCAAAGGCTTTTCTTGGATAGTGCCTTTGTACCAAATCATGATTATAATCACCTGTTGACATCACCTACTTAAAATCACATCATTATTTAGGTTTTTACTTCATTACTAGCCCTAAAATGCAATAGTCCCAACTTTTTTTGGAATGTGTTGCAGACATGAAATGCAGAAATGGATGTTTATTAACAAATGAAATGAAGTTGACCAGACAAAACATTAAATATCTTGGGTTCATACTGTTTGCAATTAAATAAAAATCAAAGTAAATGTAAGGGACACTGCATTTTTTTTTCCATACCGTCCCAACTTTTTCTGATTTGGGGTTGTATCTGCTACAAGCAGTCTGGCCATTCTTCTCCGACCTCTGGTGTTATCAAGGCATTTTTGCTCAGAGAACTGCAGCTCACGGGATATTTTTCTCTTTCTCTGGCCTCAGTACCGCGTATGAGCAGCATGACAAGGACGCGGAAAATGAAGAATGGGGCTGAAAAGCGACACAACGCTCCTAATAATTAAAGCATGAGCGAGTTGCCTGCCTCTCTCTAGTGCGCAGGGTGAATAATCCCTAATAGAGAAGCGGGAACGGTGACGGAAAAAGAAGGAGGTGCAGCAGAGAGTCTAAAGCCCCGGATGGGTCCGGTGGGACCGTGGCGGAGCTTAGAGGGTGCAAACGAAGGATCCTTTCCCTGCTCTAGCGTTTCACCATCCGGCCTCCTGACCGGCCCATTACTGTTTCTCTTCAAAGAAACAGCTACCATTTTCCCTAACAGTGCCGATACGTCCGCTACAGCACGACCGAGCTGGGTGAGGGCTCCGATGGGCGATGGTACCCTCATCTTGGGTGAGGTTGCGACACCGACTGAACTCAGGACGGACCTTATATGCCTGAGTCAGCAGGTGTTGCCCATAATGTGATCCAGCAGATTAATTAGGTGCATGCGTGATCGCACAATAACACGATCGCACAGCCTTAACCATGCACGCGCGATCGCGCTCACTGTCAGGGTCCCAGCCTGAGGAAAAGCCAACGCTACCTCCTAGCATCGGAGACAGGGTAAGACTCCTAACAGCACCATCAACCATACCACGTTCAAAGCAGTTTAAATCACCTTTCTTCCACAGTCTGATGCTTGGTTTGAACTTCAGCAGGTCATCTTGACCATGTCTACTTTCCTAAATGCACCGAGTTGCTGTCTTATGATTGGCAGATTAGATATTTGAAAAAATGAAAGCGAGTGAAATGTTACAACATTGTTTTCTGTCCGTGATTC
Organism: Ancistrus triradiatus; assembly: GCA_025084515.1. Lineage (NCBI taxonomy): Eukaryota > Metazoa > Chordata > Actinopteri > Siluriformes > Loricariidae > Ancistrus > Ancistrus triradiatus. The sequence continues at coordinate 36,049 of JAJAGP010004173.1, read as the reverse complement.
TCTTTTCTATCAGCAGCTGTCACAGGGGTTCACTTCTATTACAACCCCAAATCAGAAACAGTTGAGATGGAATGGACAATGCAAGTGAAAAAATATATGCAGTGGTCCTTACATTTCCTTTGATTTTTATTTCATTGCAGACAGTGTGATAATCAAGATGTGTCAGGTTTTTCCTGGTAAATTTCAATTAATCTGTTAATAAACATCCATTCCTGCATTTCAGGCCTGCAACACATTCCAAACAAAGTATGGACGGGGCAATTTACGACTATGTATGAGGTAAAAAATAAAAAATTTAAAAAGATGTGATTTCAAACAGGTAATGTCAACAGGTGATTGTAATCATGATTTTGTACAAAAGCAATTTTCCTGAGTCTCTGAGGAGTAAAGATGGGACGATCCCCAGTTTAACAAATGCCCAACAAATCTCAGTGTACATTTCTGCATTAATGCTGCCATCACAGAACTGAAAATGACATTTACCAAGAGCACTGAAAACCTCATACCATGAAAGACCATGTCTTGTAGTTTTGTCACTCAGATATCATTAAGATGTACTGTATACAAGATTTTTATTTCTGAATAAAATTCTTAAGATCTCAGCCATTAAAGTGAAAGGATGCTGATCGGATGGATGTTAAAACAGTAATATTAGGAGGTAGTTTATTTTAACTGTCTACTGATCAATTCATGAGGCTCCATTACACTCCCATCCCAAGTGTTTCAAATCAGTGAGGTTATACAGCAACCTTTGCAACTTCTAGAAAAAAGCAGGCAAACTGTTTACCTTTAAAGTTTTATTTTTGTGAATCAAGCATCCCAAAGTACACATTCACACAACCTTATACGTTGCGTTCTGCAGCAATTATTGTTTTTGAAACCAGTCATATCTGTCCGTTTCAAGTAGTGGTTTTCACAGCTTCTTACATGTACACAAGTATGAATATGAATTACAGTCACAATCCTTGATAATGATACAGTACTAGAAGGAAACCTTAGGTAACAAGTTCTGTCAAGACATGCGTTTCTTAAAAAAGGTACGTTATACCTGGAGAGCACTAAATAACACTCACTTGGAATTCACTGTTTGAAGAAATGTCACTATTACCTGTGTTCGCAAATCGCTTTGCCAGTGTTATCAAAAACAAAGTGCTTTGTTTCATTCAGGGGTTATCAAGAAATGACATGTCTGACCAGGCACCTAGCAACACAGTTTCTGTGTTAGTTCACAATGGTACACACTATTCACTTCACTACTTGTGGTCAAAGGTAAAGCAATGTCCTCAGTACGATAATGAGTCTGTATGAAATGTTACAGTAAAAATTAGGCTGCCAAATTATTTTTTTAACAATAGATGGTACCTTTGGCATCAGAAAATGGCATGAGATAGAAAGACATATGAGAAAAGCACAATGTACAGACACACAAGAATATGCAAAATACGTGTCCTCCCCCCCCCTACACATCAGTGCCCTGAGGAGTGGACCAGACCGGTTGGGTTTTGATGGTTCAGTGTGGAGACAGTTCCTTCATTACTATGAGGCTCTATCAATACCTGGATTAGTTTAAAGTTGTTCAGTAAGGTTAAAAATTGTTAACAGTCGATGAGTTTTTCTGGTGGCTGAGATGTGAGAAAAGCTGTTGTAAGAGTCTGAAGATGCAGGTTCACAATCAGGCTGTTTCCCAGTGGTTTCACTGTAACAAATGCACCGGAAACGATTCCATAGGGCATACATGTCCAAAGTCAAGGGCTCTGAATAAAATACAACACCGAGGTCTAGAGGATCCAAGCTGAGTGTTCTTTCTTGCTTTCCTTTTTCTTAAAAGGAACAATACCTCCAACTCTGAGAGCAGCTAACATCAAAAAGAAGCTGTAGGCAACCCCACAACTTCAGTTAATCATTAGCAACGTCTGATTTGGAGACTCATTTTAAAAAGCTCACAGTGGATAAGTCTATCAGAATTTAAAACAAACTGTTTATCTCTGAGGCAATGTGGTGATAGTGGCATACTGTGTCTCAGTTCCGACATTACAGCATCCACCCTCTCACAGTCTGAGAAATGCCTCATCTGTGGCAGAGAACTCTTCATCCTCTCTTTCCATGTCCACATCTTCCATGCTGTGAGCAGCAGTGTTCTTCCGCTTTACCTGACGATGAGCAGGGCCACAGGGTCTCTGCGTGGGGACCAGCAAGCAGAATCCAGGAGATGCAGGTGCTGAGGCTGGTGCCAGGCTGACTGTAGAGAGATGGCAGGGCACCAGATTGGAGGAGGAACAGGAGGTGGAAGGACTACTGCTCTGGACCGAGGAGTAGCCTGAGCTGTGAAGGTTGATGCGGCGTGGTTGTTTGGAAGAAAAGGAAGAGGCGGCGGCTGGCAGGCACATGCTGTCCTCATCACTGGAGAACGCACAGCAGTCCAGTCGCACATCAGCAGGCTCCAACGACAGCTGTAGTTGGAACGAGAAGACCGATGCTGTACAGGGGAAAACAAATAAATAAAAATTATGACTCAGAACTTAATTGCCAACTTAGAAAAGCAATCCACCATTATTCAAACCAGCTCAAATTTCAATTTTGGGTTACCCAGCAATGCACATGATGCGGCTGTCTTCAAAACACCCCACCTCTTCATTCATTCACGTAATCAGGATGACATTTCTTTAATCATTTTGTTTTTATAATTTTAACAGTTCATCCATATAGAGTCAAGTCGATTATTAAATCATACCTAAATGTAACAAAACATTTTTGTTTTTGGTCTGATCAGGTGGAACAAAATCATGTGATTTGTGACATCGATCACAGCTTGATACATCATTGTTTATTTGAAAAACTCTTCTCCATCACCTGTAGCGATATTCTAACTTTTCCTACTCGTCCTAGCGCAAAACTCTGATATTTAGATGTTTTTTTTCCTAAAATATATCCATGTCTTAATCACGTGCATGGCAATTTATGTCGTCACATCATAATTACTTAGTCTACAACTTAAGATAAACACTACTGAGGACCTTCGCAGGCCTCACGAAGTATACCGAATTAGTATAAAAAGAAAGCGATATCATAAAGACATCACTCCACTAATTAAAGTCTTACTCATATTACTCCAGTGCAGTTAGGGTTGGGTACTGTTTGAACTTTATCAATTCCAATTCTTATCAACTCCAAGTTTCGATTGCAAAATGGTGGAAAAACTTATCTATATAGATAACTTATCCATATCTTTCTTTTATATTTCAATTACAAAGGTAATCATTTTCCATTAAGCTTTTAACATATATATTATAGGAACACCAAACTTCTCTCAATTACTGGTCACAAGTACTATGAACGAGGCGGATCTGTGCTGCTGAAATGACGTTTTATGTTAAGCGTATTACTTATGATAGGATTAAATGGGAAGGAAAAAAAGGTTAACATGATTACTTAAAAAGCTTAAATGATTACTTTTTTAGATCACAGATTTGTCATTTCAGCAGTTGAGTGCTTATCATTAGTAGTTAACACTGAACACTGTACACTTCTGAAACTCAATATCCTGCTGGTGCCTTCGACGTTTTGCAATTTGAGGCGCAACCTGCTTTACATCAGATCAACTTTCCCCATATTGCATTATGCCTTTTCTTTCAAAGTGGAGAAAAAAAAAATGAACGCTTTTGAGCATCCTTCTTACATTAATGGCCTAGCAGAGTGCATCAACTCTTGCATTAAATCATAAAATGTTTTGGTAGCTGGTTCTTGTAATTCAGAACTGAGATTCAATATCCAACCCTAACTGCAGTGGTTCCCAAAGTTTTTTCTGCAGTGTCCCCCTTCTGAAAATGAGAATATTTGGTCTCTCACGCACACCTTTTGCTTCCAAACTTCACTGGAATTGATTCAAACAGATTCTAACACAAAAAACTTTGAACAACAACAACAACAACAACAACTCATACAAAATTGAGCAAAAATACAGTGACAAATCACCTTTATAGTGGAATTATTACAGCTGACATTCATTAAGCATCTTCAATTTTCCCCATTTTAACAGCATTCATTTGCGTTGCTGTGCCCACTCTGCAATAGCTCCCCACATCCTTAGGGGGCACAACTCCCACGTTGAGAACCACCGCTCTAGTATAACTAATAGAAACCCATTATTTTACTTACTCTCAGCGTCTTTCTCTTCATCACTCTCCTGATCACCCTCATAGCCAGAGCAGGAAGCATCCAGACTCCAGTCCAGGATGTCACCCACAAGGGTTTCCTCTTGATTGGACAGCTCAGCTGTGGGTGTGGCCACAAAACTGCCTCGGTGAGAATGCATACCATCATCATGTCTCCTAAGGATGAAATGAGAAAAAGGCATGTTAACTATAAGAAATAATATCCAAGATGAGATTTGTCTGTGAACGTCTGTCACATCAGTTACACAGAAACAAGGAAGCCTCTAAAGGAACGGTAATGGCAGATTGGTTTAACACCTCTGAAACCAGAGGTTATACTGTTGAAAACAAAAGTATGGTGTCTAGAAAGTTGTGTTGAAATCCATTTTAAGACTTAAAAGCCACCACATAATGTAACGTACAACATATAACTATTAGAGTAGGTCATTAATCTGTACACTGCTGGGCAAAAATAGGTAATTACATTTAAAATCCCTCCCAATTTTTTAAGTTCTCCTTTTTTAAATTCCTTTTCCCATTTCTCCTCTCCCTCTGGTAACAAGTTAATTACCCTGAGGGGATCAATAAAGTCTCATCTTAAAGGGTCAATCCAGAAACAAAACTTAAAGACAATTACCAGAAAGCCTGTTTCATACAGATTTGGTGTCTAGAAGATGAAGATGTAAAATAATAAATAAATAAATAAATAAAACAACACAGTAGATGTTCACATAATATGGAAAGTCTGATACAGAGAGGTGCAGCAGATGTGTGCAGTGATGAGCCACGATTTGAGCTACATGTTGTCCCAGAGGTGCCTTTGAAAATCTGCTGAGAAATACAGGTGACTATACCACAATAGACCTTGGACAAAGGTGTCTGGTGTGAGAAGCACTTTCAGCTACTGGTACTGGAGAGCTGCAAAAAATGCTTGTTTCCCCAAAATAACATATGTAATAACAACATAATGCTATTGTCACATAGTGGCTTAAGAACAAATTCTTCAGGCTCAAGTTTTACCTGGTCAGGAGTAACGATTTAAACTCTATAGAGAAAATTGTGTTTTACGTTAAACACAAACTAGCCCGAAATGTTTCCTCAACTACAGGCCAATGTCATGTGAAACACTGATTGCTTCAACATTTAAAAGAAAACAAAGGAAAAAGCTCTCTCATGGTTTTTTTTTTTTTTTTTTTTTACAGAAGTGCCTATATCTCACTAGCCTAAGGTCTTCTGGAAAAGGAAGAAAAAAAAAAAAAAAAAAAAAAAAAAAAAAAAAAAAAAACCTCTCATGCCTTGTTTTTTGTTAATGATTTAATGTTAAGGCATTTTTCCTAGAAGTGTACATGTTCCCTGCACTAATTCTGTGATGCAGCCTATTAACTAACCTGTGAAATACATGTGAAATTGCAGCATGTGTTAGTTACACAAGATTTGGGAAGCCAACGAAGTAGCACTTTTTCAAACTTGTTATTCACAGTAACATCACAGCTTCAGTGCAATGCTCAAAAACCAAATTGCAGGACACCAAACAAGCCTTATTTGATAGAATATGTTTGTGTTTCATACACTTTCTATACCCACCAAATCCAATTCAGGATTAATATCCTTCCGGCACCAATGGCTATTCACAACAGGCACAAGGTTTCCTAAAACAAACTAACTAACTGCCCACCCACTCACCCTCCCACCCACTCACTCACTCACTCACCCTCCCACCCACTCACCCTCCCACCCACTCACTCACTCACTCACTCACCCTCCCACTCACTCACTCACCCTCCCACTCACTCACTCACTCACTCACCACCCTCCCACTCACTCACCGCCCCCTCACTCACCCGTCCCAACTCACTCACCCTCCCTCCCACTCACTCCCCTCCCACTCACTCACCCTCCCACTCACTCCCCTCCCACTCACATCACCCTCCCATCACGCACCCTCCCACTCCTACCCTCCCCACCTCACTCACCCTCCCACTCACTCACCCTCCCACTCACTCCACCCTCCCACTCCCTCACCCTCCACTCACACTCACCTCCACTCACTCACCTCCCCTCACTCACCCTCCCACTCCCTCACCTCCCACTCACTCACCCTCCCCACTCACTCACCCCGGGGTGGTCCCACCACTCACCCTCCCACTCGACTCATCCCTCCCACTCACTCACCCTCCCACTCACTCACCTCCCACTCACTCACCCTCCCACTCACGCACCCTCCCACTCACTCACCCTCCCACTCAACTCACTCACACCTCCTCCCTCCCCTCCCCCTCCCCACACCTCCCACTCACTCACCCTCCCGACTCCCTCACGCCTCCCCTCCCCCCGTCCCCTCACCCTCCCCCTACCTCACCCTCCCACTCCTCAACCCGTCTGCCCCTACTTCAACCCTCCCCTCCCATCCCCGCTCCCCTCTCACTCCTCCCTCCCCCTTCCCCTCCCCTCCCTCCCCCTCTCCCACTCCCCCCCTCCCCCTACACCCCTCCCCCTCACCCGTCGCCCCCTCCCCTCCGGGACTCCCCCTCCCCCCCCCGCTCCTCCCCCTCCCCCCCCCCGCCCTCTCCCTCCCCCTCCCTCACTCCCTGCCCTCCTCCCTCCCCCTCCCACGCCCGTCACTCCCTGAGCCCCGCCTCCCAATCCCATCCCTCCCCAAATCCCCCTCCCCTCACTCACAAATGGCCCCCCTCCCACTCCCTCCCTTCCCTCCCACCTCCCCCTACCCCCTCTCACGTCCCCCCTGGCAGCCCCTCACTCCCTACCCTCCCCCTCCCGACTCCTCCTCCCTCCCGCCTCCCCCTCCCCTCCCTCCCTCCCCCCCTCCCCCGTCCCCTCCCGTCCCTCCCCCTCCACTCCCCGTGCTCCCCTCGCCCTCCCCCTCCCTCACTCACCCTCCCCTGAGATCCCTCCCCCCATCCCCCTCTCCCCTGGCCCGCTCCCTCCGACCGGCGATCCCGCCTCCCCCGGTCCCTCCGCCTTACCACGTCCCCACGCTGCCCACCTCCCTCCCTTCCCCGCTCCCCGCGATCCCATCCTCCCGCCTACCCCCTCACTCCCTCCCCCTCCCACTCACTCTCTCACTCACGGAGCCAATTTATTGTAATCAATTAATCTAATGCATGGGAGGAAACCGAAGCACCCAGAGTAAACCCACGTGAACACAGGGACGACATGCAAACTCTACAAATGTCAGAGAAAGCTGGCACTGTGAGGTGACCATGCCAAGCACTGCCGCCTTCTATCACTGAAAATAAGACTGGTCCAGCCAAAAGTCAAGCAATGACAAGTATAACTACAGTACAGTCCAGAAAGCTGTATCTAAAATATTCAGTCTATACAAAAGCAAAGGAGGTTGGAACACCACAAAAATTTAATGATAAACCACCAGCCAAATAGCCAAACAACACAAATCAAACTAGGTAATAACTTCATTTTACAGTTTGATTGAAAACACTTTTTACTGTCACGTGAAGATACATAATTTACATTTATGCAGGTGAGGCAAGACATCTGTTCCTATCTTATGGCAGACTGCACAGCACATTTCAGTTCCTTATCGCCATCTAGTGTCAAGAGTTAGTTGATGGATTGATACGTCACACTTTAAAGGCATACTACCTCCTATTGAGCCAATGAAGCAGCACATAACATGCAGTTAGTAATCCGATAACTCCGAGAGTATGCATGCTAGCATATACCGCGTTGCCACAAAGTGTTCAATAACTGTTTAGCTGGTGCTGCATTTAATTCCAGGGTAGCCAGATTGGGAGTTAAACCAAACAGGTCTGTGTAAACACACAAAAGACACTGATCAGATCACTCAAACCACATTCAGAAGTAATAAGCATTTTTGTTGGAACCCCCACCTTTAATCAAAACCATTTACAATCTCCCATAACCAGTGCTCTGTTGGGAATGTAATGTATTGAAATAGTAGTGCCTTCAATGCTCAACACTTCACAGATATGATACAATGTGCTGTATCCTGCGACTGGCAAGATACCACAGTTACTGAGCCTTTAATTTCTACCTGTATGGCCAAACACTGATCAGAGGCAATACTTTCCTAAGTTGAACGTCTGGATCTATGGATGAAGCAGATGCTTCTTTTCCTGTTGTAGACGGTCTCTTCCCACACAATACACATGCAATCGTCTGCGAAAAACCATATTTACAGTAGGTTTCAGAAAGAAAAATGGAAATGTGTTGGTATGCTTTTTACGCTGGCAGGTAAGACATCACATCTCAGGCTTTACAGAGCCAATACACACGAGGCGATTCAAGGTGATTTCCAGTCATCCAAGCAAAAATTCACATGGCTTACATCACTTCAGCATCACAAACCAAAAATGAGTAAGTCCTCCTTAGAACTGTTTATTACGAAAGTGCCTATATCTCACTAGTCTAATGTCTTATGGTGAAAGGGGGAGAAAAATTAATAAAATAAGAACCAACAACAGACATGACATGTGAGAGTTTCGTAATTGTCCAAAACACCAAAAACATTTACAGAAAATTCGCTAGGATGCAGAGGGCACAAATGGAATGGATGAGTAAAGAAGTGTACAACATAATCACCTTTTGCTGCTGCTGCTGGATGGAGAAGACAAGAATGTGTGAAGATCTGCTGATTGACTGTTGGCAGAAATGCGCTCAATCTGGGGTTCCACCTCAGGAACCTCCAGCAACTGACATAGCTCTTTAAACTCAATTATCTGTAAACCACAATTCATTAAGCATGAATCAATATGAGCAATGTACTGATATAACTTTGCAAATAATTATATCAATTTATATGTAAGCTACATTTTCATATATATTTTGAAGTTTTGAAGGAACAATACTCACAGGTTCTTTACTAATCTGTTCATATCCATCACTCTCAAACCTCTGCTTAACACCCGTTAAGGACACCTGCCTGTAGTCTTTTGGAATTTCTTGACTAAAACTGCCAATGGAGCAAGAGGAAGACAAAAAAACACAAAAAATCAGAAAGGAAGACATTTTAAAGCAGCACTGAAAGAAGAAAAGTAATCTGACACTTCTGTTGCAAACTACACTGTTAATTTAATATTCAGAAGTGCAATCACAGCAATGTAGGTTACATTAGCATAATAGTCTGTGAAATTATTTTTCCCCCAAACATGGTAAATATGCACCACTGCCCAGCTTTCTGGCTAAGAGCTTGAGCAAGGCCCATAACCCATGATTGCTTTGACTGTAAGACTATCAGTTGTAAATTGCTCTGGATAAGGGCATGTACTAAATGATTAAACGTAACAAAATGTAAATAGCTAACCTGTATAACTACAGTTGTCATTAACGTTTTCAATGACTCACAGGCTTCAACCTACTTATTGCTCAGGCAACAGTCACTGAGGTCTCTAACCAAAACCATTTTATTTAAATAGATACCCATATCTTCATGAACTTGCTTTCAACAAGGCTGTTAAGCTTCACAAACATATTTTTGTAAAACAGCTAAAAATACTTTTAAATATTATTAATATTTAAATATTATACAATAATGCAGAGTGCGCATTATTCTGTATATTGTAATAGAGATTGTGTTGATAGCAAGGCAGCCTTAACAGTTACTTTCTAAGGTAACTAGCTAAAAACGCATAAACAAACTGACCATTTTACATACACACACAGACACAAATGAGTAGTACACGCATGTGTGGTAATACACATAAGGAATTTAGAACTACACAGATGAACTACAGAGACCAAGCAATGCTCACCACAGAAATAACAGCAGGCGAGCAAACCAGGAACTCGCATATTAAGCGGACTTCAAGAAAAGTATACAGGGTTGATGCTGGAATAAAGTAGGAATTTTATGATAAAGGAAAGCAGCTCCTACTTTCTGAATATCTGCTATTCAGACCATCTTCTGAAACAGGTTACATTGACAAATCTTGGTTTCACTGTATACGCATACATACAGCATCTACCCATCTGTCAATCTAGCCATCGATCCGAGAAGGGAAAGTCCCTCAGTTCCTATTCACACCTTCCATAGTGCCCTGTTAATCTAACCCAGTCTGACAGGGAAGCAGGTGCTTAAAGAGAACTGCAGATACTGTATAACTAACAGGTTGAAAGCCACATCAGTCTCTTAAATGAAACATGAATGTTTGAAACAAAAAAACTGTTTGGAAGAACAAATCATATTCTGGAAATGCCACTCGCCATGCCAATTCACAAAAGTTTGAGGAGTTGGATTAAAAACAGGTACACCATATAGACAAAGGTCTGTGAATACCCAACAAATTACATCCATAACATGAATATTAGTAAGTATGGAGTTGCTCACCACATTTGCTGCTGCAACAGCCTTTGCTCTTCAACCAACCTTCTACCAAGTTGTCAAAAAAAGTCGACAAATCAATACTGTATAGAATTTGTTTAAAGAGAGCAGGACGGAAGGTGGATGAACTGAAACCTATGAATGTGTCATATTGACAGTCACTGTAGTATTCAGCACCATTTGTCGATGGGGCATCCAGAAATGTAGGATTTATATTAAGAATGTATTGCAAGCGAGTGTTGCTGAAATAGCAAAGCTCAATAATCAGGAGGGACAAACATTTGTCTATATAGTACAGTGGAATGTCCAAGTTGATAAAGTCTGGTTAGCAAGAAGTATCAAAACTCACCACTTTATATAGAGCAGCAAAGCACACTGTGCTAAATCCTCCTTAGAAAACCCTGTTTTCTCAACCAACTGACTCGGCCACACTGGTGCTATGGGAACACAGAGATGAAAATAAGATAAACCAAAATGTCAACATGACAAACAATGAAAGAGAGCCAAACAACACAGATGGCATAATGAAAAACACATAACTGCCACACAAACTACTCATTACAGTCATGCTTAAATCCAGTCAAGACTTATACAAACATATCGATTATATCCACAAAACTGTCTCCCACTAATTATAGGTTTTACAGTATACCAAATTACTTCAACCTGGACTAAATGTATATGAAAAAAAATTAACAAACAAACCATAAGTACCACCAATTATGAATGTGTTCATTTTTAATGAAATTGTGTTTAAAAGTGATCACACTTAACCCACGCTCTTGTTTTTGCACAAAGACAGTAATCTCACTCAGCATTTGGCAACTGAAGTTTTTTGTAGTGGAGCACCTTATATACAGTATTAGTTACTGTACATCACATCAGTTGACTAGATTTAGACCAGGTTGCATGGTTTGGGTTGCTGAGGCCGGAGTCTGAAGTCATGTCTGGCCTGCCTGCCTTGTCCGCTTGCCGGGAGTGTCGGGTGGGCAGCTGGCTGAACTAGGCTTGGGTCCTCGTGATCTTGACTCATGCAACCTTGCCTTAGACTAAGGGCAGAGCTGGGGGTTCATAGTCAAAGAGTCTTATGGTGATCAGAGACGTTGGGTTGCTGTCTTCTGCCTCCCGTGGGGTTGCCAATGTCTCATGAGATCCCTCTTGGCTGTGTTTCCTACCAGTTCTCCTCTTTCTAGCTTTCTAGCTATGCTGCTATAGCTAATGCTGCCGGGGTCTCATGCTACACTTGGCATCAGTGATTGACTTGGCATCAGTGATTGTTAATAAACACTGTGCTCTTAATCAATAACTAATTACATTTTCTTTCTCTCCGAGCTGTGTGTCCGGCAGTTCCGGCCCCACCACATGATGTACATCTGATGGAGCTCCACTGTGCATAATTCACATTTTATTCGACCATGACTCCATGACTTTAGTTTTCGCTCTTAGATTTATCATCATACCCCGGCCACTTAATGTCGATGTGCATACTTCACATTCTATTCGAACTTTGACTCCATGACTTTAGTTCGCTCTTAGATTTATCATCTACGCCGCGCCCAAGGAGGTTGGGTCCCTTTTTGAGTCTTGGTCCTCCCAAGGTTTCTTCCTAGAACTAGGGAGTTTTTCCTTGCCACTGTCGCCCTAGGCTCGCTCAATTTGGGATTGGACGTAGTTATTAGGAGATAATCTAAACTTGTAAAGTTGCTTTGAGACAATGCTCCATTGTAAAAAGCGCTATATAAATAAATCTGACATCAGTTTACCGCAAAAAATAGAAACTAATTCTGTGGAGAAACACGGAACTGGCTGTACTGCAAAATACAGTGGTACTTCGGTTCTACCAAACTTTGAATGCAAATTGAACTAATCCAATCCAGACCCCCAGAAAATTCACACTGTATAAAGCATTATATGCATTAATGAAGTTGTACTGTACAGGTGCCCCCGATTTACGAAGGGGATATGTTCAGACAAATCCATCACAAGTTAAATGTATCATGAAATGAGGACTTCAATAGAGCAGCCAATACAGTGGGGCAAAAAAGTATTTAGTCAGCCACTGATTGTGCAAATTCTCCTACTTAGAAAGATAAGAAAGATCTGTAATTTTCATCACAGGTACAATTCAACAAATTGAGAAAAAAAAATCCAGGAAATCACATTGTAGGATTTTTAAATAATTTAATTGTAAATCATGGTATTTGAAAATAAGTATTTGGTCACCCACAAAAAAAGCAAGATCTCTGGCTCTCACAGATCTGTAAGTTCTTTAAGCAGCTCTTCTGTCCTCCACTCGTTACCTGTATTAATGGCACCTGTTTGACCTCTTTATCTGTATAAGACACACCTGTCCACAGCCTCAAACAGTCAGACTCCAAACTCAACCATGACCAAAGAGCTGTCGAAGGACACCAGGAAGAAAATTGTAGACATGCACCAGGTTGAGAAGAGAGAATCTACAATAGGCAAGCAGGTTGGTGTGAGTAAATCAACTGTGGGAGCAACTGAAAGACATACAAGACCATTGATTATCTCCCTCAATCTGAGGCTCCAAGCAAGATCTCATTCTGTGGGGTCAAAATGATCATGAGAACGGTGAGCAAAAATCCCAGAACTACACGGAGGGACCTGATGAATGACCGGCAGAGAGCTGGGACCAAAGTAACAAAGGCTACCATCAGTATCACACTACGCCGAGAGGGACTCAGATCCTGCAGTGCCAGGCGTGTCCCCCTGCTTAAGCCAGTACATGTCCAGGCCCGTCTGAAGTTTGCCAGAGAGCATATGGATGATCCAGAATAGGATTGGGAAGATATCATGTGGTCAGATGAAACCAAAATTAAACATTTTGGTAAACACTCAACTGGCCGTGTTTGGATCAAGAAGAATTCTGAGTTGCACCATACCTACTGTGAAGCATGGGGGTGGAAACCATGCTTTGGGGCCGTTTTTCTGCAGATGGGACAGGACGATTGATCCGTGTTAAAAGAAAGAATGAACAGGGCCATGTATCATGAGATTTTAAGCCAAAACCCTCTTCCATCAGTGAGAGCATTAAAGATGGAATGTGGCTGGGTCTTCCAGCATGACAATGATCCCAAACACACCGCTCGGGCAACAAAAGAGTGGCTAAAAAGCATTTCAAGGTCTTGCAGTGGCCTAGCCAGTCTCCATACCTCAACCCCATAGAAAATTTGTGGAGGTTGAAAGTCCGTGTTGCCCCAAAACGTCACTGCTCTAGAGGAGATCTGCATGGAGGAATGGGCCAAAATGCCAGCTAGTGTGTGCAAACCTGGTGAAGACTTACAGGAAACGTTTGACCTCCGTCATTGCCAACAAAGGTTATGTTACAAAGTATTGAGTTGAACCAAATTTATTGACCAAATACTTACTCTCCACCATAATTTACAATTAAATTCTTTAAAAATCCTACAGTGTGATTTCCTGGATTTTTTTTCTCATTTTGTCTCTTAGTCGAAGTGTACCTATGATGAAAATTACAGCCCTCTCTCATCTTTCTAAGTAGGAGAACTTGAACAATCAGTGGCTGACTCAATACTTTTTTGCCCCACTGTACTTTATAAAGCAGCCTATGACAAGTAATGATTAGTTAATGTTTAAAACACTTACATTAACCTAAAGTTGGCCAAAATCATTAACACAAAGCTTATTTTGTAATAAAGCATTAAAATCTCAGGTAATTTAGTGAGTAATGGATTGAAAGTGAAAAATAAAAGCAAAACACACACACTATTGATCTACTGGTTACTCTATTGGAAGTAACTCAGGGCGATAGCATAGCTGCTAATTCTAACTACAGCCTGTGTTCTGGAGGATTCAGTTCCTGTTTCCCTTTTGGCTGGCTGTCAATACTAAGTTTTTTAGGACCCCTGGATACTTCTTTGCACTAAGAATACAGTACTCTAGATGGAAAAATACAGGAAACGCAGCGAATAGATCCTCAGTGAGCAAAGGCTAATTGTGAACCTGAATCACTGTGTACTGAATCATGAAGTATGAATCATGAAATCGCAAATTTAGTTTTGGCTAAAACGAGTCACGCGGCTCGACTTCTACAAGTTTAATAAGCAAGTGCGCCAAGTATCGAGCAAACAACGGGAAACGAGAGAAATTTTTCCTAGTCAAAATGTGTTGAAAACCAAATTCGACAAGCTCCGAGGTGGTCGAGAGCCAAGGTACCACTGTGCTGCGATCACATCACTTCTCCAAAACTATATTTAATCATTATTAGGCAAAAGTGTTGAGAAGACAAAACAGTTTATTGGTAATAATTAGAAATAATTATTTAAAATAAGAATAATACCGCCTCCCATTGAGTTATAGGGCGCAAACGCTGTAAGCAGCACTGCGTGATTGCATGATAAGTCATATCACATCCCCCACCATAATCTGAATACTCAAGTGCCCACTTGATTTCTCAAGTTTTTGAGCCGTCGTAATGACAGATGCAACATGTAGCAATGTTCTGCTTACTATACCATTAAAGTCACCACTATTTAGTACATTTTATAGTTTCTTGAAAGTTTGTGAATCGTTTAGAATTTTCTATATTTCTACACATATGTCATAAATCATCCCATTTTCACACCTATAAATGTGAAACTACAAAAACGAGACCAAAAGAAAGAAAAAACAAAACAACAACAAAAAAAGGTTATACTTGGCCATTGACTGATTGAGGCTAATGAACTAATATTAAATATCAGTGAGTGGCAAAACTATGTGAATCTCGCTTTCATTATCTGGGGTGTCTCCCTTGAGATGGAAA
Source organism: Ancistrus triradiatus (assembly GCA_025084515.1). Classification (NCBI taxonomy): domain Eukaryota; kingdom Metazoa; phylum Chordata; class Actinopteri; order Siluriformes; family Loricariidae; genus Ancistrus; species Ancistrus triradiatus. Next base: position 20,790 of record JAJAGP010004173.1, on the reverse strand, counting down.
TAAATAGTGATGCACGATATATCGGCAGCTGATATATTATTTGCCGATATATGGATTTTTTTTTCAGTTATCGGCATTGGTCTGATATAAGAATTTTAAAAAAATTGGTTATCGCATCGGCGCAAGAAATTCGGTGCATAATATAAACAATAAACATTTCCGGTAAACTGTTTGATCAGTCTTGCACATCAGCGTGGAACATTTTTAGTCCATACCTTTAAACAGAACAGCTTCAAAAGAGTCTCCTCACATGAATTTCTCATTCTGTTGCATTAAAGTCAGGACTCTTACTCAGCCATCACAAAAGATTAACTTCTTTAACCATTCTTTGGTAGAACGATCAGAGTGCTTTGGGTCGCTGTCTTGTATGCGCCACATTCTCTTAATTTAAGTTCACAGACCCATATCCTGATTTTCCATTAGAATTTATTGTTCAAATGATGGCAAGTCATCCTGACCAGGACGCAGCAAATGGTCCAAATCAAGCACTTCTCATTTTAACCAAAAAGTTCTAACTTAGTCTCATCCATCGACTAAATGCTTTGCCAACAGCCTTCTGAAAGGTCCCTGTGATCCTAAGCAAACTGCAAACAGGCAGCAATGTTAATGGTCTTTGTTGGATGACTACTCCTGTGGAGGGTAAAAATGGTCTTGAATTTCCTCTATTTGTACACGGTCTGTCTGACTGCAGATTGGTGGAGGCCACATTCTGGTGGTCACACAGATGGTTCTGTAACCTTTCTCAGCCTAAAGGGCACCAACAACTCTGAGGTACTCATTGATCATCTTTGCATGTACCATGACAGTTCCACAAGTGTGTTGCAAAGATCATGCTTTGATAGATCCCTGTTATTTATCACAACAAGCTGCCCACTCGCAACCGACTGTCAACATTATTTCACATGCCTGTCAATGTTTCACATGCCTTTGCCACTCACAGATATCGAATACTGTTAATATATAGTATAGTACCTTCCTGTTTTTACTAAAAACCAGTAATTTTACTTAGTGGCTAATAAGGTAATGGTCATTTAATTTAAAGGAATGTGTATTGTAGCAGGTGCATTACACAAAACAAATTGTGGCAGCAGAGAGCATTTTCATTAGAGCATATGTACTCCTACCAAGCACCCACTATCTAAACATTCACTATCTAAACCATTCAGTTATGCAAATAGAACAAACACAAAAGAGAAAAAAAGCATACGTAAATGATATAGTAATGAATTTAAAAACACTACCATAGTTATGTAGTGCCCGAGTGAGCAGCAGAATGACACTGGCGAGTTTGGCAGGGCCGGGCAGTGCGAGGGGGGAGAAAAGCAGGGAAAGTTCACAGATGTAGCTGAAGAGGTGACTGGTCGCTCGCTGCATTGGAACCAGAGACTGTAGTACCTCACCATAGTCGAGTAATGTGGGAGTCTAAAAAAACAGCAGCACACACTACAAGTTACCACACTTAAGACTGGTTTAAGCTTCTGTCTGAACAGGCTTTCAAATCTTCTAGATGGCTGGATATGGGCTTCAAAGGCTGAAGTTGTTAAAAACTCAACACTCCGATTAGCCAGTAAAAAGTTGCCAAAAGATGCAGGTGCAGTTTCGTCCATGTGCTTCCTCAAGGCAAAAAGAGTACATGAACGAAACGGTTTAAAGCAGATATACAGATATGGCGGTGTCCCAAACCAGTGTAGTAAATGGAATGCAAAATGAGTTAGAGCCTTTGGTTTGCAGTGAGGCTCAGATTGAGACCCCCACCCTGTTTCACCACTTCTGTTCCATTACTATACTAACTGAAGTGTATAGATGAGCTCAAAGTGACAAGGGAACAAATGTCTACTTCAGTAGTAGAAGTTGCCCGGAAACCACTGCAACCAAACGCAGCATCCTTTTAAACAGGGAAAACAACTGTGGACCAAAAAAAACTGAAAACTGTAAACTGGGGAAAAAAATAAATAAAAATAAAAAATAATTAATAAAAAGTTACAAAACACATAATACACATTTTACACTGTACATGTGCATTTGAATTGGGATTTACGTAGAAACCTAGTCTATTTACGCAAAATTGCTGTTGACGTGTGATAGTTTAGCCTGTTGGTTTACCACATTTAGTAGTGTTAGACACACTCCGCCCACTTCAGTAGGCACACCTTGTTTCTACATTCATCTGTCCATTTTATCAGTTCCACTTACTATACAAATGCACTTTGTAATTCTACAGTTAGAGACCCTGTAGTCCATCTGTTTCTCTCCATACTTCCCCTTTGTTCTCAGGACAGCCACAGGACCATCCTTGTACTATTTGAGGGGTGGATCATTCGCAGCACTGCAGTGACCACTGATATGGTGGCAGTGGCGAGTTAGTTGTGTTTAGCTTTTATGACTGAAACAAACAGCAGTGCTGCTGGAGTTTTTAAATACTGTTCACTCACTGTGTACTATTAGACACACCTACCACATTGCTCCACCTTGTAGTTAGAGTCAGAGACAGCAGCTCCTCTGTTGCTGCACAGTTTGTGTTAGCAATCCTTTAAGTGTACTCACACTAGGCAATTCGAACCGTGCCTGGGCGCGTTTGGTACCCGAGCGCAGTTTGTTTGGCTAGTGCGAGTGCTCCCAATCGCGCCTGGCGCGGTCTCCGGCGCGCTTGAAATAGGTGGGCCAGAGCGCGACACGCTTTCGTCATCACATACGCGCTCACACAGCACAGTGCACTTCATTGTTGTACATATGTGATCGGGTAATAACATACTTCTGTGCCTTTCATTGGTTTCGTTTCGTTTGTGCTCTCACACAGCCCCAATATGCCTTATAATAAATGCATTGATTATGCAGCTGACAGTTTCAGCCTATCGTGCTGCACAGCGAACTCTATGCTTATACATGGCTTTTTCTTTCACTTTGTGCGTGCTGACACACAGCCCTAATACGTCTTATAATAAGTGCATTGATAATGCAGCACACTGTGTTCCGGCTTCTTATCCTGCAAATCAGACCCTATGCTTATACTTTTGGCCTTTTCTTTCACTTTGTGCACGCTGACACACAGCCCTAATAAGCCTTATAATAAGGTGCATCGATAATGCAGCGCACTGTGTTCCAGCTTATCGTGCTGTACAGTGGACTTTATGCTTGTACTTATGTGACTTTCTTGTTTCTCTTTATGCGCTGACACACAGCCCTAATAAACCTTATAAATGAACTGACGACGTGACGCTCATCTTCAGAATCTTGTGCTTACAGAGGCAGCTGCACAGTGCGCACAAAACGAAACCAAAGAACGGCATAAATTTATGTGATTACCCGATCACACATACAACCATGAAGTGTGCTGTGCGAGTGCGTATGGTGATGACGAAAGGGCGCCGGAGCGCGTTTCTGTGTAAACCTATTGAGAGGTCGGGCCAGAGCGCGTTTGTCCCCCCCTCCCCATTCATGCTCTGGCCCGGTTCAAGGCAACCGTGCTCAGTGTGAGTACACCCTAAGAGAGTACACACTAAGCAATCTGTATTGTGCTCGGGCGTAATTGACCCCCAAAGCATGGTTCGACTGGTTAGTGTGAGTGTTCCAAATCACGCTGGGGCGGGGCACACTGAACTGCGCTCTGTCACGCTTGAAGACGTTGGCTTGAGCACGATTCACTGGACTAGGGTGCAGCACGCATACAGTGTGATCACGAATCGCGCTCCAGCCTGGAAAACGGCGTCAGCTGCCTATGAATAAACTCTTCTTACATGCAGCACGACAAGCAGAAAATCAGGGAGTCACATAATCAGTACATTTATTATAAGGGATATTAGGGTTGTGTCAGTGTGAACAATGTGAAACAAGAAAGTCACAGTCAGTACAAGCATAAAGTCCACTGTGCAGCACCAGAAACTGAAACAGTGCGCTGCATAATCAATGCACCTTATTATAAGGTGCATTAGGGCTGTGTTTCAGCCTGCACAGAGTGAAACAAAAAAGTCACTTAGCAAGTACAAGCATCAAGTCAGCTGTGCAACATGAGAAACCAAGACACAATGAGCTGCATAATCAATGCACTTATTACAAGGCGTATTAGGGCTGTGTGTCAGTGTGCACGAAGCGAAACCAAAAGACAACAGTATTTGATTACCCAAGCACACATGTACAATCATGAAGTGTGTTGTGCTGTGCAGGTGCACTGCTGTGTCAGATCCAATCACATCAGCACAACACACACAAACACACCACCACATCAGTGTCACTGCAGTGCCGGGAATGATCCACTACCCAAATAGTACCCGATCTGTGGGGTCTTGACCATTAGAGAACAAAGAAAAGGGGACTAACAACGCATGTAGGGAAACATGGACTACAGTAACTAATTTTAGAACTACAAAACACATCTACATGGCAAGTAGAACTGATAAAATGAACAATGACTGTATAAACAAGGAGGTGTTCCTAATCAAGTGACCAGTGAGTGTATTTAGCTCACAGGTGTACTTATTTGCAAATGTCTCTCTTATTTGCTGAATATTTTTTGTTATCATCAAATATTCCATATTTATGTTATGCAGGTGTGTTCACTGCCATGGGTGAGTGTTATGATTGAAAAACCCACTTTTTGTCCACCCCTCCTCCTCCTGCAGTGCAAGTGGCCACTTGTGCGACACAGGTTCTACGCACTTCCGAGATGTCAGGGGAAGTGTGTGAGGTCATGTTAAAAAGCCGATTCAAATGCATGGCCAATGCTGAACTGGAGTAACGCTTAGTTACATTTCCTGGTATTGTGTTAGTATGCTTCCTTTTTAAGAGCATGATTAACACAAACTGTGAAGTAGCAGACATTACATTGATAAGGTGGACCATCAAGGTACATATAGACAAAGTGAACAGTGAGCGGGCTCTACTGTGTCTGATCCACTCATACCAGAAAAACAGACACCATCATACCACCACCACCGAGTATGGTGGTCACTGCAATGCTGAGAATGATCCTTCACACAATTGGTACCTGATCTATGGTGGTACCGAAAATTAACAACAGGGTGAAAGGGGCCAACAATGTATATAGAGCAAATGATGGACTACAGTTTGATTATAGGACTACAAAGAGCACTTACAGTGGTGCTTGAAAGTTTGTGAACCTTTTAGAATTTTCTATATTTCTGCATAAATATGACCTACAACAACATCAGATTTTCACACAAATCCTAAAAGTAAATAAAGAGAACCCAGTTAAATGAGACAAAATATTATACTTGGTCATTTATTTATTGAGGAAAATGATCCAATATTACATATTAGTGAGTGGCAAAAGTATGTGAACCTCTAGGATTAGCAGTTAATTTGAAGGTCAAATTAAAGTCAGGTGTTTTCAATCAATAAGACGACAATCAGGTGTGAGTAGGCTCCCTGTTTTATTTAACCCTTACTGTAGATCCAATTTTAAGTTCATTTTCAGGCGATTTGCACTACTAAAGAACAGGGATCTATCAAAGTGCTCTTCACAACACGTTTATGGAAGTGCACCATGTCGCGAACAAAGGAGATTTCTGAGGAGCTCAGAAAGAGTTGTTGATGCTCATCAGGCTGGAAAAAGTTACAAAACCATCTCTAAAGAGTTTGAACTTCGCCAATCCACAGTCAGACAGATTGTGTACAAATGGAAGAAATTCAAGACCATTGTTACCCTCCCCAGGAGTGGTCGACCAACAAAGATCACTCCAAGAGCAAGGCGTGTAATAGTTGGCAAGGCCACAAAGGACCCCAGGGTAACTTCTAAGCAACTGAAGGTCTCTCTCACATTAACATTAGCCAATGTTCATGAGTCCACCATCAGAAGAACACTGAACAACAATGGTGTGCATGGCAGGGTTGCAAGGAGAAAGCCACTGCTCTCCAAAAACATTGCTGCTCATCTGCAGTTTGCTAAAGATCACGTGGACAAACCAGAAGGCTATTGGAGGAATGTTTTGTGGATGGATGACACCAAAATAGAACTTTTTGGTTTAAAAATAAATAAATAAATAAAAATAAATAAATAAATAAATAAAAGCGCCATGTTTGGAGAAAGGAAAACACTGCATTTTAGCATAAGAACGTTATTCCATCTGTGAAACATGGTGGTGGTAGTATCATGGTTTGGGCCTGACTTGCTGCATCTGGACCAGGATGGCTTGCCTTCATTGAACATGGAACAATGAATTCTGAATTATATCAGAGAATTCTAAACGAAAATGTCTGGGCATCTGTCCATGAACTGAATCTCAAGAGAAGGTGGGTCATGCAGCCCTAAGCACACAAGTCGTTCTACCAAAGAATAGTTAAAGAAGAATAAAAGTTAATGTTTTGGAATTGCCAAGTCAAAGTCCTGACCTTAATCCAACCAAAATGTTGTGGAAGGACCTGAATTGAGCAGTTAAATGTGAGGAAACCCACCAACATCCCAGAGTTGAAGCAGTTCTGTACGGAGGAATGGGCTAAAATGCCTCTAAGCCGGTGTGCAGGACTGATCAACAGTTACAGGAAACATTTAGTTGCAGTTATTGTTGAACAGGGAACATATACTGAAAGCAAAGGTTCACATACTTTTGCCTCACACCAATATGTAATATTGGATCATTTTCCTCAATAAATAAATGACCAAGTATAATATTTTGTCTCATTTGTTTAACTGAGTTGTTTAACTCCATCTTCTTTTAGGACTTGTGTGAAAATCTGATGTTGTTTTAGCTCATATTTATGCAGAAATATAGAAAATTCTAAAGGGTTCACAAACTTCCAGGCACCACTGTATATGGTAAGTGGAAAATGAGTATGAGTATAGCAACAAGATGATGGTTTGAATGCTATGCATCCACACTTAGCTTCACTGGGCCAGAAGATCACTGGTCAAGTTAGCTGTACAATTAGCCAATTTCTACCTTCCTGCAAACCTAGCCATCTCATTTGTTTTAATGTAATTAAAAACACTCACCCGAATCTTCCCCTCCAGAACAGAGATGACTTCACCCATCATCCTGACCAGATCTTCATATTGATAGGTGTTATCAGTGAGCCACACAGCTTCTCGGATGGTTAAAATCTCTTTACTGATATACCTGGGTGTGGGGGGGGGGAGGGGGGGAGAAAGCAACCTAGTGAGGAAGATTCGGTTTAATGTTACAACAGCATCAATGGCCATTGATGACAGGCAAGTACTATTCAAGACACATTGACACTGGGCCAGTTTTTGAGCAACCAATTAATGTAATGCATGTATTTGGAATGTGAGAGGAAACCAGAGCACCTGGTGTAAACCCATAAGGCCAGGGAGGACATGTAAACAGTCCAAGATCGGGATCAAACGGAGAATCTCTGGAAATGTGAGGTGATGGTGCTACCCACGTGAATCTTTCAGCATTGACAACCATTTACCAAAAAAAACAGGGTTACATCAATACTCGATGTTACATCGAAAGTAGTCATACATACTCAGAACGGGTCAATTAAGTGTAATAAATTAACCAACACATGCCTTTGGACTGGAGTAACCGAACATGGAGAGGAGATACAAACTACACACGAATCCGAGGTTGGGATTGAACCTGGGACACTGGAGCTGTGGAGCAACCATACTACTGCATGTCACCCAGCAACACAAGTAACCAAAATAACTAAATTATAATACATTTTAAATCTCAGTATGGGAAACCTGTGAAAATGCTTGCATAAAAGTGGAGGAAAGAAATTATACTATTAAATAATGGAGTAAGTCAAGTGCGGACAATGGTAAAATTATAGATGAAATATCTTCTATTAAAATCCAGTTTGGTTCCAAACTCAAAATGACCTCACCGTGTGCAGATGACCATGCAGGCAATACCCAGTAGCTGCAGCCTTGCTTTGGGCACAGAGCGTTGGGCAAGATACCGATCCACACAGCTCACCGTCACATGCAGTGCCAGGCTGGAGAAGTCCTTCATAGTGGTCACTTCCACTAACCAGTCCACCAGGATGTACCTTACAGAATACAAAATGATCATGAGCACGTTCAGCAAAAGATTTAACAAGACAGGGTTTCGGATACAGAAGTGATGATACCTCATGGTTTCATTGATGCCCTGTTTGTGTAGACCGTCAGAGCGCTGTGGGTGTGATTTGCAAGAACGAAAGAGCTGGGCAACCAGGTCAGAACAGGCCCGTGGCTCCAAACTCAGTGGATTCCCATTGGCACATGATTTTGCTAAAGATAGCTGAGGAAAAAATAAATAAATAAAACATATGGTCTGAGAATGCTGACTCCAAACAACAAATGAATAAAGTCATCTGCCCCCATCTCACCAGGAACTTAAGACAATGGCATTCAGCTAGATGCAGCCAAATACCTGCAATGTCATAGGAACCTGGATAAACTTTTAAGTCCACAGCACATATTCAGGAGGGGGGAATTTATTTAACATCATGTTAACAGTGGTGGCTTTATCCATGACAGGAGCTAAGTTAACAACTGCACTTGTTAAACATACTCAGACATGTATTTGAAATGAGGAAGAAAACACCCACATGAACACAGGGAGAATGGTCTGCAAACAGGTGGAGGGGGGGAAAAAAACAAACCATGAAGGCTGGTTACACTTTCCCCATAGGTACATTTCAGGTGACAGAAAGAAGAGTGTAGAATTTAAAATGTTATTATGCCTCAGTAAATGCACTAGGAGATTCAATCAATGTGCAAAGTGTAAAGTATAACTTAGTACTTTAATAAGAATACCTTTTTCAAGTAATACTCATTTCAACCACTAGAATGTAGAAAAAAAATGCAAGCCCAATGGTAAATTTCTGTGACTTGTACCACAAACGCCCTTTTCTCCATTTGGATCAGATGGGATAGTGGGTTCATGGGGTTTCCCTCTGAAGAAAGAAATTTGATTTTAAATTCCCTTTTTAACGTACAGGTCAAGGAGGCCAATACTACGTTCTCTGCAAGCTTGGAACAGGGTTTGTTTGCTGGGGTTCAGAAAGATCACCAACGAGCTCTGCCATTGCTGATTTCTTTTTTGAAGGGCATGGTCCAGACACCACAGGGTCTACACTATCTTCTGAAGAATGTCTCCACATTCCCTCTAGCATTGCACTAGAGAGATAAATTCTGAAAACTTATATTTGAGTTTCAATTTCCTGACATTAACAAAAACAGCATCAAGCTTACCTGTTTCTGATGCTGCCCAATGCTTAAAATCTCTGTAGTGAGATTATATGCTCTTTCCTTATTACACAATATGCTAGTTATAAATTAACTTGATGTAAAGTAGTGGTTACCAAAGTAGGGGAGCTATTGCAAAAGGGGTGCAGCAAGAAGATACAGGACATTATTACACTTGTAGTAATTCCACTGTAAAGGTGATTTGTCACTTTTTGTTCAATAAGAAGTTTCCGTTTTGAATTTAGTACAATCTTTAAAAACAAATTCCACTGGAAATGTGGATGCAAAAGACAAGCATGTGTGTGTCAAAAAGGAGGGCTACTGCAGAAAAAGTGGGAACTACTGATGTAAACTATGTTTTTTTCCACTTAAATTGTGTGACATGTACAAATTGGTATTCATCTGCCACAGTGGCAGATGGAAGAAAAAGTTCATTTCAGATCTCGGCTACCCTCTAACCAAGTACATCCAAAAGAACATTGCGCACACAATGGTCAAGCTGCTCTGACTAAGTGCAACGGGACTAAAACTGGAACATCAATAGTAATAGCAGAGAAAAAGCAATCATTTCAGGCCAAACTGACCTTCGTGAACAGGACCATAAAAAGGTGGCTTACAAGCAAAGGCGAGAGAGGAAGACCGAGAGGGAGGAACAAACCTGAGCTTCCCAGCATCCCTTGGCAGCATAGTCCCTGAGATTTCGCACACACTGCAGATACCTGCCAGGGTCAGTCATCTGAAATGAAAACAAAGGAGCTGTCAAAAAGGACAAACTGTAACCAAAGATAAAGACAAAGGAAGTAAACTTAATGGAAAATCTTACAGCCATGTGGCGATTTTTCTCCCACAGCAGGTACGAGCTCTGCACACTCCCATAGCATGATGACTCATTCAACATAGTCAAAGCTTCTGAGCGTTTCTCTTCATCCTGGCACAAAAAAAAGAAACAAATAAATAAACCTTTGATTGATTTTGTCATTCATCACAAATATGCACCTTTGCCTGTATTTAACCAGGTAGTGGATAAATCTGATTGTACACCAAAGACTGAAGAGGCAATTTACCTTTAAGTCGTGAACAAGAACAGTTTAAAGGTATTTGACCTGACTGGCTCAGATGGCAACAGAACTCTTAAAATTAATTGAGATGATTAACAGGAGAATCGAGAAATAAAAGAGCTGTTGGCTATTTTTGCTGAGAATGAGATGCTATCAAGTGGTTATTTACAAGTTAGTTACCGACAAAAGACCTTGAGAATGCAGCACAACTAAAGAGAAAATGCAGCGGTGATGCAGCACTAATCTTGTCCAATCCAATTTATATGCAAGCTGTTATTAATAAATCAGATTGTAACAAGACTTTAATTGCACAAATACAAACAATTGGGTATCAGCCACATCAAGAATGCAAGGGTGGACACAACAGAACTGCAAGAGTGAGCCTGTAGAGCCTCTGGCTTTGAGCATAAAGTGAGTAAAAATAAATACATCCGCACACCCTGGATTTGTAAGAAACTACATAAAACCATGAGTAGCTAAAGGATATAAGGGATATCCTTGGCGGAATTTGCTCAAAAACCTGAGCACATTTATTCCATGTGGCTGGATATCTTCCACTGCTTAGAGTACTTACATCAGAAAGATCGAGGACTCTAGCCAGACAATGAAGTAATCTTCCTCTCCTCTCCTATTAAAAACAAACAAACAAACAAACAAATTTATGATCGTCTTATTTAAATCACAAGTGAAAGGGGTTCAAGATTCAGAGTTAGTTATTTTTATTTTATTTCTCTTGAACATCAGAGTTAGTGGATACAAACAAAATACAGTTTAACTTAAATCGTTCTAGGAATCTAATACTTTCATGTAAACAGTATTTCTAAAGAGATCTTTTACGTTAGTTTCTTTGTAGTAGTTCTTTCTTATACTGTCAAATCCAGGAGCATTCAATCAGTATGTGCTTTATTGTAAGAGTGGAGCGTCTGTCAGCGCTGAATGTCCAATGCGATATCTTGTTAGAAATTGTCTGGTTCAGTCGGTTCAAGCGGTATTGATCAGAGCCAGTGTCTAGGAGAGGGTGATTTCAAGCAATTTATTTTCTATATTATTATTCCATTCCATTTGCCAGAGGGTTCGAATTTTAGAGTATCCATCTGTAGGTGGGATCTAAGCTCAGAACATTTCTTTTCCAGCAGTCTGTTTTGCCAATTTGTCCACTTTTTCATTTGCGGTAAAGTTTAAGTGGCTGGGGAGCCAGCAGTAACTTATGCATGTTCCTTGATCATTCAGAGTCCTCTCTGTTTTAAGCATTTCCATGATGGCAGAGTCAATATTCAGAGAGAAGCCCAGTTTCTCTGAAAACCTGACTACTCAAAAAGAGAATCTACCTGCGGGAGTCTGTTGCAGAACTATTAGGAAGGACAGCTCAGCCCTCAACACATGCATGTTGGTTATTTGTGACTACTTCAACAACTAACATCATGTTTCAGGAGGATCTCCAGCTTTACTACTTCTCGTTACAGATGTCACTCTGCGTGTCTGTCCACCAAGGCCTTCTGCTATGGAACTGCTTGTAGGTGGAGACTTCTAGAACACGGTCAGTTGTATTCAAAACTGACTTCATCACTGCAAATGCAATTAGCCTACAACTTCACTTCCTGGCACTCACAGAGGCTTGAATTACCTCAGAAAAGCCTAAACGTCTGGTCGGTGTAGGGGAACAGGTTTCCTTGACCTGGACATTCTACAAAGAAACACCCTTGATATTGTCTTCAACTCATCCATCCCAAGAGTAACTCCTGTTCACATTCAGATCATTTCACTTCAATTCCCCCAATGTATTACAGTTACAACCCGAAGAAACTTAAACTCTGCCTCACTCTCCACTCTAACTGACTGCACACCCCTCCCAAAGTCTCTGGACTCCCTTGGCCAACATGTTGCATTGCCGAGAGACTTGTCTGTTTCATTTTAATTAATTTAACGTCACTATCAGCATCCATGTCCAGTCCAGCGACAGATACACATACATAATTACATTAAGCCCTTTTCTTCCCATTTAAATCTACTGCAAGTAAAATGCTTAATGTGAAAACTGCTACTTTCCCTTTGAACTGCACATTAGTGATTTCATCAGTACTTATGATGCATAGTAATTGAGAGAGCATGTTCCTAAGTCACTGCTTTAGTACATTAAGCTTTTGCCTTATAATAGGGTTAAAATGGGAATTAAAAAAAAGCTTAAACTAAAAAGAGATTACCGTATTTTTCGGGCTATAAAGCGCACCGGGTTATAAGGCGCGATATCAATGATCGACTTCTAACGGATCTATTTTCATACATAAAGTGCACCGGGTTATAAGGCACATGAAATGAAACAAAACTCTTAAGTTCTCTCGGAAACTCAGTTTGGTCTTCTTTACCTGCCACAGGGTGTCTTCTTGCTTCCTCCACTTCTGTACCATTGATTCGTTAATGTTGAATTCTCTCACAGCTGCTCTATGTCCATGTTGTACTGCGTGACCGATAGCGTTGAGTTTGAAATCCGCTTCGAAAATTAATGAATGAATGCACGTATCCTAATGCTGAAGCGCACACCGCATTACTCCGCAATGCTGCGCACTACGGTGGCCGTAAGCTTCGTAACTTACCAAGGCCGTGCTAAAACATTTTGACAGATTTATGAGCGCCGTGTACCATCTACAATCGGTTTTAGGTCAGAAAGCACAACCAAAATTAATTCATACATTAGGTGCACCGCATTTTAAGGTGCACTGTCGATTTTTGAGAAAGTTAAAGGATTTTAAGTGCGCCTTATTGTCCGAAAAATACGGTACATATGAAGTTTAATAATAATAATAAATATTTTTTGTATCACTTGAGTCAAAAGCTGGAATTGGTAAGAACTGAATTCAATAAACAGAATCGGAATCAGAAATGATAAAATGCACATCCAACCCAAGTTATGACACCAAACTATTTTGGTTAAAAGCTGAACATTCTAGCTCTGAAGTATACCTAATACAAATTTAATTGACAATGTAATTTTTTTTAGCTAAAGGAATATTCAAGTAGAGCAAAAATTATGGAATGTTATGTTAAAGAAAGAGCGCAGAAAGCATAAATCAGGAATGTCTTCTCTCTGCCCTGGAATGGTCCTGTGTATGCATTTAAAAACCATAAAGGAAATTTTAAGCGCTGCACGTGTATTACAGCATTGCTAAATCCCACAACCATGAAAGTTGGATTAAAAAAATAGCTATTTTAAAAGATTTTAATTTTTTCTAAAAACAGGTCATTTTTATTTAATACTTTAAAAATATAAATCTGAAATTGCATATTTGAAAATATAATTTGGGCTACAATGTGTATAACGTGTATTTGTACTGAGGATATGTCAAGTATTTCTTTACCATGTTGCTGTCACATTCGGCTTTGAGATGCTCATACACCACGGCTTTACAGCAGCTCCCGGAAGGAGACCACGGTGGCCGGATGAAGAGCCAGATGAAGGGATCAGCTAATGGAGATCTCAGACTCTCAGCCAGGGTGAAGTATTGAGCAGCCATTCTTCCACACAGATCAGCCCGGCCCTCATCACTGAGTGAGGCTACAGAGCAACAATAGCTTTCAGACTGCTTTGATCAACAATGAACAATCAAAAGCTTTCATGTTATAACCAACAAATAACAGTTTTCAAAAGTACAGACAGGGTTTGAGTGATCCAACTCTACGGTCCACTCATAGAACAAATGCAGCTAATCAGCGACCACGCCAGAGACACACTGAAACTTACGTCCTTCATTGTACAAATACGCAATTCCTAGTTTCACCGCAGCCTCAAAATTGCCTTTCTCTGCAGCCCTGGTAGAAAAAACAAAAACAGTATACCTTACTCTCTTCTTAACCCATACTATGAGTAAACAAACTATGATTTGATTCACTAGCAGCATACTTCTCAAATAGCCAGACAGTGTCTGGTGCTGGCCAGCAGTCCTTGAAGCTGACGCACGTCCAAACACTTGAGTTATTGTCAATGATATCACGGAGTTGGGAATGCACCTACAGGGAAAATTTTTTTTTTATAAAATAAAACATAAAAACAAGGATTTTTACTTTTACAGATTAAGGGTTTATTAAAATGCAGTAATTCTAAGTTTTACAAATTTCTCAGTATATTTAAAATTGTGTCTGCAAGTTACATCAACATGTGCATCAGTTATACAACTTCTAATTTCCTTACCATACAGTACAAGTATGTGCCATTTAACCCTCATCCATTCAATGTCTGTTTGCTTTGAACGACTTATAACTCAGTTTGTGTGTGTAACAAGCTGTAAATGGAGTTCATAACTGTATCTGCCTGTCCTGTTGCAAGTAGTACTTAGTTTGTTTCCCTTCTACCTGTATATTCTCCTGAACCTAATGCTACATAAACTGGTTCACATTCACGCTCTGAGTTTCATCTGGCTGATCTTCCGTGTTGTTCATCATACTGTCTACAAATGCATTTTTATGCAAGTCCATCAGGAGAGAGAGTAATAGCTTTCCCTTAGACAGGAGACATTATTGTGAATTTTCAGAAATTAAATGCGGTGGCTTTAGGGATCCTGTGAAGATGGTAGCATTACACTCAAGTTTTCAGTGTATCCCTGTCGCAATTATTTTTGGAGAGTGTCAAAATACATACCTTTATATTTACATTACAGTTGCATAAAATGTGACTAAGGTATGTCTGTTCAACATCCATTTCGGTCAATGACCTGTTTCACAGAATGTAATGGGGTCATTAAACGGAGTATACCTGTATATTAATTAATTAGTTTTAATATTCTGACATGCAAAACCCTGATGCATAAATCCATTACTAGCTGATTATGAGACTCAACTCACAGCTCGAATGGTAAGCAGGTCTTCAGCCGAAAGACACCGTAGCACACAAAGCAGCACCTCTTCAGGGAGAGAAAGGAGGCCCAGTGGGGGTACCTGCTTTCGGACCCGCTTCCGCGCAGGCAGAGAGAAACATTTATGGCATCGACAGTGAAGCACTAGAAAGAGAAGACAGAAAGTAAAGATTTCATTACTGTTGCAGCATCCTTGTGAAAACCATTTGCATGCCCGAAAGTTCACCACATTAGCATTTGATGAAGAGAATTTGGACATTTGGAGAATTTGGAGAATAGTATGCTGCAAACGGTGTCACAATGTACAGTCTATAAACTGGTGAAGTGTACAGGACACAGTAAGCTACACTGGTGCTTTATGCCATGTACAGTATATACACCGTTGCAACATGTAATACACAGCATAGCATAAAGTACAAGCATGTTGCAAACAGTATAGAGCACAAAGGCGCCATATAGAGGACACAGCACGAATATGCAATATGTACATTATAACATGCAGTATGTTTTAAAGAGTATATAAACACACCATATACAGTACACAGAATGACTGCCAATGGCAAAATATAGTATGCAATACTGCATATAGTAGAATACCTACAAAGTACGTCTTACACAGTACATGAAAAGCTGTACACAATATAAAATATTAACTGGTACCATATACAGGTCCTTCTAAAAAAAATTAGCATATTGTGATAAAGTTAATTCTTTTCCGTAATGTAATGATAAAAATTAAACTTTCATATATTTTAGATTCATTGCACACCAACTGAAATATTTCAAGTCTTTTATTGTTTTAATACTGATGATTTTGGCATACAGCTCATGAAAACCCCAAAAAAATTCCTATCCCACAAAATTAGCATATTTGTCATCCGACCAATAACAGAAAAGTGTTTAATACAAAAAAAGTCAACCTTCAAATTATTATGTTCAGTTATGCACTCAATACTTGGTCGGGAATCCTTTTGCAGAAATGACTGCTTCAATGCGGCGTGGCATAGAGGCAATCAGCCTGTGGCACTGCTGAGGTGTTATGGAGGCCCAGGATGCTTCGATTAGCGGCCTTAAGCTCATCCATAGTGTTGGGTCTTGCGTCTCTCAACTTTCTCTTCACAATATCCCACAGATTCTCTATCGGGTTCAGGGTCAGGAGAGTTGGCAGGCCAATTGAGCACAGTAAATACCATGGTCAGTAAAACCATTTACCAGTGGTTTTTGGCACTGTGAGCAGGTGCCAGGTCGTGCTGAAAAATGAACTCTTCATCTCCATAAAGCTCTTCAGCAGATGGAAGCATGAAGTGCTCCAAAATCTCCTGATACCTAGATGCATTGACCCTGCCCTTGATAACACACAGTGGACCAACACCAGCAAGCTGACATGGCACCCCAGACCATCACTGACTGTGGGTACTTGACACTGGACTTCAGACATTTTGGGCATTTCCTTCTCACAAGACTTCCACCAGACTCTGGCACCTTGATTTCCGAATGACATGCAAAATTTTGCTTTCATCCGAAAAAAGTACTTTGGACCCACTGAGCAACAGTCCAGTGCTGCTTCTCTGTAGCCCAGGTCAGGCGCTTCTGCCGCTGTTTTCTGGTTCAAAAGTGGCTTGACCTGGGGAATGCGGGGCACCTGTAGCCCATTTCCTGCACACGCCTGTGCCACGGTGGCTCTGGATGTTTCTACTCCAGACTCAGTCCACTGCTTCTGCAGGTCCCCCAAGATCTGGAATCGGCCCCTTCTCCACAATCCTCCTCAGGGTCCGGTCACCTCTTCTCGTTGTGCAGCGTTTTCTGCCACACTTATTTCCTTCCCACTGGGGTTGCCTGACACAGCACTCTGGGAACAGCCTATTCGTTCAGAAATTTCTTTCTGTGCCTTACCCTCTTGCTTGAGAGTGTCAATGATGGCCTTCTGGACAGCAGTCTGGTCGGTAGTCTTACCCATGATTGCGGTTTTGAGTAATGAACCAGGCTGGGAGTTTTTTCAAAAGCCTCAGGAATCTTTTTGCAGGTGTTTAGGTTTTAATTCGTTGATTCAGATGATTAGGTTAATAGCTCGTTTAGAGAACCTTTTCATGATATGTCCTAAATTTTGTGAGATTTTTGGGTTTTCTTGAGCTGTATGCCAAAATCATCAGTATTAAAACAATAAAAGACTTTGAAATATTTCAGTTGGTGTGCAATGAATCTAAAAATATATGAAAGTTTAAATTTTTTATCATTACATTACAGAAAAGAATTAACTTTATTTATGACAATATGCTAATTTTTTTTAGAAGGACCTGTATATCATATAATGCACTGTTGAAGAATACAGTAGGCCAGATAAAATTCTGTGTCATCAATAAAAAGTTGTTAAGGCAATGGTACACCAAGTACATATACTATATAGACCAAAGTATGTGGACACCCAAAAAAATGACTTCTCAATTGCTTCTGCAACACCAGTCCTTCTAGAGCATTCCACTAGATTTTTGAACATCACGTGTGGTCGACTTTTGGTGTCAGACAATAAGCCCTGGCTCACTTTTGGCATTCCAGTGGACTTTCAAGGTGTCGAGGTGAGATCAAGGTTCTGTGCAGGTCAGATAAGTTCAAATCAAAGTTATCAAACCAATTCTCCATGGACAGCAGGGCAGAAAGTTGGCTGACTTTTCCGAAGTGGAAAACTATAAGTGTGTCATAGAGGGTCACTGGGGTATTCAGTACATCCCATTCTACAGCCACTGTTTGTCTATTGCGAATCCTGAAGTGTATGCTTTATATTATGAACGTGTCACAACAGAGTAGATTAAATAGCAGAGCACAATAATGTGAAGGGATGGCCACAAACATTTGTCTATATAGTGTACATATTCAGTTTGCTGCTTACAGGGAGTAAGGTACCACTTCAAACAACAGGACGTGCCAAACACAAACTAAGGGAATTAAATAAAAAACCTATGTAACTAGAAGATACTTAGTTTGTGACTATAGGAGCTTAGCTGTAAAGGTAATTAGAAACTTCCTCATGCGAAGAGGTTTGGGCAGATTACTAAACAATAGGCTGTATTATTTTAAAATGTATTTTAACACCAGCTCAAATCTCAATGTTCACACTTTTTTTAAAAAAACGAAACAACCAGAAATAAGTTTAAACAGCGCCTGATTTGGGCGTTCTACAAATCAGCGCCCAATTTTCCCTCCTCAGTTCAAACTGGTTTAACTGGTATCCCACTGCTATTTGGCAACAGTTACTAGTTTACGAGCTTTAACACATGTTTCTATATTACATCATTGAGAGGAAGAGAGACACCAGTTTCTTAACACTGACTAAAAGAAATGCATCCGAAAGTGATCATTTACGCATCTAGCTCCCTCAGTAGAACCAGATATTTTGGTTCGCTACAGAATACACTAGGGTTGAGAACTAGATGGATTAACTCAATATGTACAATGATAACAACAATGATGATTAACTATTTATACATTACAGTCATGGCTAAAAAGCAAGTCATCCGAAGTTAGCAAATAACTTACCGCCCGCTTTCATTTCAAGCGAAGGTCGATCCCCCAGCACTACACGCTCCCTACACACAAAACTAGTGGGCACTGTAAACAGACGCAGACGTCTACAAGTGATTAACACTGCAATGAATTATATAAACGCCTAAACACAAACTGTGTTATATTTACACGGAGGAACTTTCAGCCTGTGTATATTAACACTGAGGAACTTTACACATACAGCATGGTGATCCTCCTCTAACTCTCAGAGCGCCGCCCGCGTACAGTTTAAACATCAACTGCCGCTCCTCATTGGGCAAAAACCAACCACTCCCACTCAGGGCCCCGCTACACACAGAGACGAATGCCTCTGAAACTCGGCCTGCGATTGGTTTCTGTTCAATCAGGATGCTGATTGGACAGAACAATGCTATTTCAAATTGAGTGATCCATTCGAAACTTATCGCTAATATGCATTTATGTTCAGTATATACATTTAAATTAATATGCATTGTTACATTATCAGTTTTTAAACTAATGGTGATTAACATTATTAGAAATGTATCGTATTTGATTTGTCAGACTCGCTCACAAACATCCTGTAGTTTACACACCCCAAAGGTTTAATGTAAGAGTTATTAGGATTTGTTGACATGTAAAATATACGTACCCGAGCAGAAAAAAATGCCAAACCTAAAATTGCAGAATTTAAAATTTGATGTTATCTTAAAGTCATTACATAAAATTATTAATACGAAAAGTAACCAGGACTGAGAAAATGTGCTAGGGAGGTTAGAACCAGGGAAATTAACTTAGTCTTCTTTGACATAAATGTAAAATCATAATCATTAGAGTTAAATGTTTGATATAAAATTCAAAATCTCTTCCAAAATGCATTAGGGGAAAAAAGGCTAGCACCATGGTATAATGACCACACCCGAAACCTTAAAGCAAAGAGCACCATTTAGAGCTCAAGTGGAGACATGGTAAATTGGAGGTGTTTAAGATTGCTTGGAAAGACAGCATGGCAGAGTATAAGCATGCCCTTACTAAAGCTAAAGCTGCATACTTCTCCTCAATCATAGAGAAAAATAAGAATAATCCAAGGTTTCTCTTTAATACAGTCTCCAAATTAACAAAAAACCCTACAGAAAGGGATTCTCCCGTTCTGTGTAATTTTAACAGTAATGATTTCATGACTTTCTTTAATGATAAGATAGAAAACATTAGGCAACATTAGGCAACAAACTCGATGCTCATCACATCACCAAACTATTTAGCAACCTTCCAGATGCAGAGAGGGGGTTAAAGTGTACTGTACCGTGACGTTTCACATGCCACTGGCTTTTCCTACATGACAGTGGCACGTGCCCCCTAGCGGTACATGACAGTTACTGCAATGGCTTCATTGGCATGTCAATGAAAAGGCCAGTGTCACTAGCGCCCCCAGTGTCACATGACACTCATTACAGTCCCACTGACTACATGAAAGTGCGCAGGCAAAATCTAATATAGTGTAACGTGTTTAAGTTACCTATAGCATTCATTTCCAAAAATACCGACCATTATTTAGACCTGGCCAGCCTTTTTAGGCATCTTGCAGAACATGGTTTGTTTTGAAATTTTATTTTACTTTTTTCACAGCTACACAAACTCACTCACAATTAATTTGTGTTTGTTCATTTTATTGCAGTAGTTTAATAATTTAAAAGTCTTTCTTAGTGTGGTCTTGGTTTTGCATTTGTATTTATTTGAATTATTCTCATTTATTTATATACATATTTATTTACACAATGTAATTTATTAAAAATTACATTGTGTAAACTGTGACCCTTTTTTGTCTTCCTAAAGGGTTGAAGGGTGGGTTTTCCCAGAGCACCACAACCTAGAACCACCACTGCTTGTAGTGGCTCACTAACTAGCATAAAACAGTATATTACATGATTTCCACAAGACTGTAGCTGCACTTTCAAATATGTGTGAATATTTTCTCATGTTGTTGGTGGTGATTGCTACCAGAGAAACATGCAATTTATCGTTTTCAAAAAGAACTTTTTTATTAGCAAATATCAAATAGAAAAATAATTTAAAAAATTATATGAAAAAATATAATAGCCAAAATATAAATAAGTACAATTAAATAATTAAATAAAACAACAGTCTCCAGTGGACAACGTTATTTCGGCTGCATATCGGCAGAGTCCCTCGTGTCCTGAGATTATTGTGATAGTGACCT